>JANHFN010001283.1:0-18038 GCA_032468175.1 Toxicocalamus goodenoughensis | reverse complement strand
GAAAGAAAGAAAGAAAGAAAGAAAGAAAGAAAGAAAGAAAGAAAGAAAGAAAGAAAGAAAGAAAGAAAGAAAGATTTATATAGGAAGATTGCTTGAGATAACAGTCCTTAAGCAAATAAAAGTAGTTAACAAATAGGTGCTTTTAGCGTGTATTTTACTCTGCAAACACAAAGCTCATAGGAGTAGCCAAAACTACAAATGTACATTTTGGTTTCCAAATGCAGAGGTATTCAACTTCTGAAAGAACTCATATGTTGGGAAATTTAAAGTTAACTGAATAAAGATAATGCGAATAAATCTTTGGGAATGCAAGTCATAAAGATTCAACCTATCAAACAAACATTCTTTTAATGCATTTGCTCCCTTAATAATAAGTTCTTGTACATAGTGATCTGAACTGTACTAATATGAATAACATTTTCAACAATTTGCTTAAAATATACATTATCACAAGAATGCACACCCTAATGTTACAGTAAAATGCTACTAATTCTAACAAACATAAATGTTTATCCTATATCACTAACATAAGGTTACAACTGATATGCTGGTCAAATACAATTAGAGGATGGATTAGAGGCTGGATTGGGATGCATCAACACACAGAAGATGTTTAGATGACACCATCATCACAGTAAAAATAAAATATTATGATCCTGTTCCTTTGGATTATTGAATTGACACCTGTCAAGTCTAATGCTATTTTTATCCACTGGAGGTCGAAGGATTTCTTCAAATCTCTTAAATCTTTATTTATTTGTCTTAAATTGTAAAATCAAATCTTAATCTCTGAACTCTGACTGGTTAACGGACTTTTAAGATTTTTCATGGGTTTTTTATTAACATGTTAAGCTATGACTTTAAAAAAAGCTACCGGAGTGTGACTAATACGTTCCTATTGCATTAGCTATATATGCAACAATAATGTTTTCACATACACTGTTAGGACATGAAAATATCTTACCATTCAAATCAATAATTTAAAGACAATATTGCCTTTAACAACTGCAAAAGTAATACATACATCTTGCTATTTAAAGATCACATATTTGTGAATTTTCACCATAAAGCCCCACTTGAGCGTGGAAACCCATTTATTTCAGACTAAGTGTTTAAAATATTTTTTCCTGTTTTCTTAAGACAGTTATGTATTTTCTTGCCAGCAGTGCAAGCAATTTAAATGCCAAATGACCAAAGCTAATTTATTGGTACGGAGTTACACATTTATTTAAAATTGGGTTCTGAGAGGTAATTTATGCAATATAATCGCACACATTCATCTAATGCATTATTATTCTAGGAAGCAGAAAAGACCATTTCAAACAAGATACTCAGTCCAGATAATAAAGAATTTTTAAAATTTTTAGTTCTTGTAAGCCTTTTGCTATTTTATGGTTAAAGGTTTTTCAAGTAATTTTCCAACATCATAGTTAGAAAATATTTCTTTGTCAGTATGTATGCTTATTTTTATCAATGTAAAATTATGGTACTCCCATTCCTTTCAAAACTGGAGAAGCTCCTTAAATTTTTGGTATACTAACTAAAAAGGGGAAAAATGCAACAAATGCTATTGTTAATAGAGCACTGTGTAATGCAGTACTTAGAATATGTGTGTGAGTGCACATTTTCGGTGTTGATGTCTTGCTACTGATCACAGCAAGAAAAATGACATTACTTTACCAAGCTAGGGTAAAGTTTTTATAGTTCATGTCAGAAATTGCAATTTAAAAAATCTTAACTGCTGCCAAAGAGTTCATCATGAAGTCAGGGGAAATGATTTTTGAGAAGGCATTGAGAGGATTGCCCTGTCATAAAATAATAAAACGTTTTACTTTGTCTACTTAAATGAGATTACTCAGTGACACATAGATCAAAAATTATTAAATGTAAATAATTTTTCACTTCTCTTAACTGGATTTTTTTATTGTTTCTCGCTCTGATTAATTTTGGGTCTCTTTTAATAATGTTAAATTTGAAAAAGAAATCTGAAAGCTGGTAACAATCAACGTCTAGTAATGACGTCTCCATATGATGTTCTCCACATGAATTGTGCAGACAGAGAACTGTATGAATCTAATACATCCACTAGAAGGATGGTGTCTTCCTTTCCCTTCTATTCTCTTTGAAGTTTCATTGTATGAGCTGAAAGCAGCTCAGATTCACATTAATATAGCAGCCCGGGGAACTGTATCTAGAAACTCTATCTAGAGGCTGCTTTCAGATGACTTTCATGCTTTTAAAATGGGTGAGGGAAGACCATAAATTCAGATGAATATCAGAATCAGATCTGGTCTATGTATCCAAACAAAGAGACACCCTGACACATTGCACAAAATATTCCAAAATTGTGATCACTATCCTCCCTTACAGAGGATAGGGGAATCTCATAACCTTTTAAGTTAAGTTAATGTGCCACGCTTAACTAAAGCAAGTAAAATGAAGAAAATTAAATTAAAGTGAAGAAAATAAAACAGGGGGGGAAGAGACTTAAAAAAACCCCATCAGATATTCTTCAGAAAGAATGAAATGAAACTAAACACTTCTTTCCTGGACTGTGTTCAAGTTCATTAAATACTTTGGCTTTCTGTTTTGATATTTATAAGCATTCACAAACTTTCTAAACTTGCTTTAAAATATAGCTTGGCATGGTAAACACCTTACAAAAGTGCAGTAGAAAAACCCATGAGAAAGCTGACAGCTCCTTCCTTGCATGAAAGCCCATCCAAACAATTACCTCAAATTCTTTCACCTTTTCCATGGTTATCAGGTATCTTGATGTGTGGTTGGAAAGCGTCTGCTCACAGTTGCTAACGAGTTTCAGGCAAGGGTGCTGAGGTATAATCTCTTCTGTATATCTGGAAGAAATAAACAGTCAAAGAGCTTATGAACAGTAATATATGAATCTGAAACAGAACTGCCAGAGGGGTTGATTCAAACTGAATTAGACTATACACTTCCACATGGTTCATAGCCTTATTAAATTTTCCAGAAACAATGTGTGCTAATTGCTTTCAGAATCCGTAGAAGAAAGAAAGAAAGAAAGAAAGAAAGAAAGAAAGAAAGAAAGAAAGAAAGAAAGAAAGAAAGAAAGAAAGAAAGAAACATTGCAGATAAAAGTTTGGTTTAAAAAAGATAAATATACCATGTGGAATTTTCTTGCAGCAGTTATTTAAATAAATTATTAAAATCTGCCTAATAGAAGCATTTTTTAAAAAAAAACTATACATACAATACTAATCTGTTTTTCTAAATCTGAGAAATATGTTTCTACCATCCTGAGCTTATTAGAGTAAGGATCAGTTACATATGTAATTAATACCCATTTTCCAAGCTGCAAATTTTTTACCAATAAATCCAAATGATTTCATTTTCAGTAAAATCTAGCAAATATCCACAGTGTTTAGTACTCACTGATTACCATGTGTTTGTAACAAAATAATATACAAATAGGGAAAATATCCCACCCAACTTCAGAATCTATTCTCTCCTGTTCTATATATTAAAATCTGAGAACTATTGTAATATAAAATAGGGACTTACTCTGGTTTGTATATAGGCAACCAGTAGACCAATCTTCCTCCAAGAACCAAATACTTTGCCGCAAATTTTAACAGGTCAAAAATTATATCACTCAGCTGATAATTTGAAGAAATTAGGTTATGATTTTCAGTGCTAGGAAATAGTTTGAAAAGTAATTTGTAACAGTTATTGATACTTGGATGTTTCACAGTAAGAACAAAAACCAAATATTTATTATCTATCACATGAAAAGTTTTTTTCCCAATTTTAAAAATACACCAATCTGCTTTTTCACTCTAATTAAGAATAAGCGTAAATAGAATTTCTCATATAAAATTTGAATTTATGAAAGTTTAATGCATGCTTTATAAGAGGAGCAAAATTGTAGCAGTAATATAGAAATTAAAACAAAAAGGATCTGGAAAAACACATAGTGATTAAATTTAATAAACTTTGGTGGGAGATGGAATGGGACTTGTAAAGGTAAATGATGCAAGATTATACTTAGTACAGATTTCAAACTGACGATTTCTGGTCAATACTTTAAAACATAGCATTACTGACACGCATAACACATGTCTAATATGGAATTGGCTTTACAAATTCAATTATTTATAGGAGTTTGGATGAAACAGAAGATAGATTGTGTTTTGAACCCCAAATAATCAATTATATTGCAAAAGTTCAGCCAAACTACTTCAGATCAGCCATGGTTTGGCAAAACAAAACCCATAATGTTTTTGAATCTTTGCCAAAATAAAACCCACAGAATCCCAGAATGATTTAATAGGCTGAATATGGCAAAAGTGGAGTGCATGGCTTCCCCCCTTCCTCCAAGGGGCTTTAATGCTTGTTTGATCCTCTTCCACAAGCTACTGCTATTACCTCAGTGTGACTTAACCCATTGTCTGCCTTTTTATAGCCTTCCTCTCCTCACATCTCCTTAACTACCACGGACCATGCGAGGATTTTGTCTGCTCCCACTTCTCAAAACCACTCGTGTCCAGAAATATGTTTCATTCCATATCAAGAATAAAACAGCCCTGTTCAGCATATAAACCAAAACTTCAAAAACATACACGTTTCAAACATGCATGAGAGAAAACTTGCTCTTCCATGTATGCAGCATGTTAGTAACTGTTACTGCCGGTCTTCAAAGTTACAATGACATCTGATAAGATTTAGATGAAGAACTCTAATTAATATTAGTGAATAATCTTTTATTTTGCCCGTTTTATCTATTTTCCAGAGATTACACCAAAATGCACCACTATTTTCCATGTGGGAGCAATAATTTAGATAAATTCCTAATCCCAAAATTTATCTGAGAAGAACAAGAGATACACAAACCAAGCAAATGCTATATAAAAACTCTCTAATTAAAAACAGCATGATTGAATTGGTTACTACTTTGGCAGAAGATTACAGCATTCAGCAAATGTTTTCACAGCCACAGCTAGCTTTCTGTTCAGATTTGTGATTCATAATCCAAGCTCTGCCTACCTTTTTTCAATCATTTTTGGTGTTTCCCGCTGTGAACCAATTTTTCTGGTGGCTTCCCGAATGCCATATGGTGCTACAAAGAAAATAAATACAAGACACATATTGGTTTACACAACTCTGAAATTTTAGCTGCTACTGCTACATTAACAGCAAGTATTCTCTCCATAATCTTAATATACAAACAGATATACCTACATTCAAAGCCTGCAATCCAATTGTTGAACCAACTACACTGACTTCATTCAAGGACCCAAAGGAGACCTGTTGTATTTAAAATCCTATTGATAGTTAAAATAACCTGGTGTTTCCACACAGATTAGCCCATCCATTCTGATGGTCTACCCTATATCTGGTCACTGATAAAGACTTGACTGACGAACTAACCCACAGAAGGCTATGCTGTAATACATCGGCTAATCTTTTAACACAGCACAGAATTCTTAGCTAGAGAGATGAGACCTCTGTCTTCAAATCAACGTTCAGCTAACTGAATTTGATCCTGCTGGCTTAGCTGGTTTTATCTGAACATAATACAAATCCTTTTTTAAAAAAAGGTTATTCAGTGAGCTGTGGCCTGAATGACTTTTTACTATCTTTACCACTTACTTTGGGCATCTCAAGGGAATGGGAAAAAGAATGCAAGTATTTATAATGATAAAATCATGATATTGGAAAGCAATCCTTCTTTTGTGCAATGGCTTTTCAGAGTCAGAACATAGAGGAGGCACCCCCATCTGCTGCTATCCAGACCTCTAAGCTCCCTTGGGCTAATTGCTTTAATTAATTAACTCACCATTAAGATCCACCGAGCTTTGGAAATGATGGGTGGTCTGTCACCATGCTCTTCCCCCTCCTTAAAAAGGACTATTCCCTTGCTCATGCGTCAGGTTTAAAGTTTTATTAAACATGCAGCAGAACTTTGATGCGATTCTAGATAATATATGGGAGCACTTACAAAGGTTCCATTAATCTCAACAAACCCCAAACTGAAACCAGTGAAATGTTATAAAAGGCTCCATTGAATCAAGGACTAGAAGGCTCTGTTCATTAACTTAAATCATTTGATTCAGCATTTAAACTGTAATTCTTTATAATTTATGTATTTTTAATAAATCTAGTAAAAACGAATCAAAAATAAACTAGAAGAGGAAAAAGCCACAATAAAAATTCAGAAAGTGCAGAAAAAATAAAAACAAGAGAAAAAAGAAAAAAAGAAAAAGGCAACAAAGACAATAATAAAATAGCTTCCAACCTTCATCACACCAAGCATAAGCTGCTATAGTAACTTTTCATCTCCTTTTTAAAGTCACAAATAAAAACTCAATCCAGAAATTGTCATCTTTTCAGTTTTGGTTCAGCAAAGTCCATTAGAAGTTACCAGAAATGTCAAACAAATAGTTTATCCCTGAACAAATACTCCCATCTTTGTATTTCTCCCTTTTGCTCTTCATAATGTTAACCTTTAAATCATTCCAATGATATCACAAGATTTGATCTTTCAGCAATCCTTGGCATTCAAGAGGAGCCTTCAAAGCTTTCACCAGCCTACTTTGTAAATCTCATAAAATGGCATCACCCAGGGTTTCTTATTGCAGCTGTTTTACGTCCAGATCTTTTCCCCAATTTGTGGTTGTTTCCCACAAATATATTATTTAATTGTATACTTGTTTTTCAAATCTTATCACAAAAATAACCAATATTCCAAATCTCTCTGGTCTTCCAATCCATTTAAAACTTTAACTTTTTTTTGCCAAATATATATTTTAAAAAACATGTTTAAAATTTCCTAAATCCAAAAAAAGTAAAACATACCAGGTGTCAAATTAAGCTTGCCGTCTTGAAGGTCTGTGAAAGCCATAAAGTGGTTAAATTGAGCATTTCTGACTTATTAGAAAGTGAATTTAGCTGAATTAAGGTCAAGTTTTAAAAGTTATAATGCTGGTGAGAGCAAAGATTGTCTCCCTTGGCTCCTGGCACTCAAACCTGTGGGAGGCTGTCTCCTCACAAGGATCTCAGCTATCATTCCAAGCATCTGTGGGCAACCTCCCCTTTTCTACTTCTCCAGAGAGCTTTCACAGCAGTTGTGGTCTCCACACTGCTTTTTATTTTACATTTAATTCAGCATTTAAACTGTACATTTTTAATTGTTCACACTTCAACACTGTTGTAAAACTATTCTTACTTTACTTTATAGTAAGTTTAATATTTTAGTCCATTTTCACATTTAAATATTATTTTATTTGTTTATTAGATTTACGTGCCTCTTCTCTAAATGTCGGATGATTATTAATAAATGAAGGATACTTTAGATTTTTCTATACTCTATGGAAAATATTTTTGGAAGTGATTGAGAGAATTCATTTTACCATCATATTAAACCACTTATTTACACTTTTGCTCTGAGGGAAACACAGCAAAGATAATGATATAATTCATACCTTCTAAATATTGATTCATTAAAAAGTATTGATTCAAAGGAAGCATTAAAAATGGGATTTTATTACTTTTATGAATTTCACAATGCTTCAACAACTAATAGAGTTAAATAGGTTCAATTTAAACAAAAAATAATTTTACATTATTTATTCCATGTGAATATTTCATTGGTATGGTGTTAAATTGTGTGTTACTTTTCCAACCAAGTCACATTTCTTATATTACATAAACATACATAGCAAAGAGGTATTTAGCTTATTAGCTTATTTTAGCTCATTTAGCTTATTACTGGAATTTTTCTAACCAATCCCAATAAAAAAGTAGCCCAATAAACAAAGGTAGGAAAACTTTGACATATGGTATTACTCTAGAAACAAAGAAAGAAGGAAAGGCAACAAGACATATAACATATATGCAGCAAACAATGCAGCATTCCATTAATATTATTAAGCCGTTAATAATTGATACTCATTGGAAATGATTGTAACTTGGTTGGAAAACTAAAGGAGAAACCATCATATTTTGCAATGCACACCTAGAATTCCTATCTGTTAGCTTATGCAAGCATTACATTTGAAATTAAGATGCTTCACATGTACTAACTTTACTTTTTTTGAAGAGGGGTTATGAGAACAAATGCTTATTTACTCATTCACAGAAATAAGCTATTTCTGGTTTTGCATCTTAACTTACGGTCTGTAATGATTGCGTCAAATTGCACTCCCTTCCTCCATATGAGTTTTGATGCATCAGAAACAAATATGTCAAGGTAGTATTTCTCCAAACCGTACTGGCGAAGGTTGGCTCTGATATTTTCATCAGGTCCTCTCCACTTTTGATTCTTTCTACTAGCTTTGCCTGAGAGCGATGAAGAAGGAGAAAAAATCTATGGTGAGATTAAAATAATTCCCAATGTTTCTTTTGTCGCTGCAATTCATTTATATTCCATTCAACTAAATAACATTTGGTAAGAATATTTCTCTTCACCTTAAATTGATCACATGTGAACATCTATGATGATACCACCTAATTCATAATAAAATAGTCACAACTGTTCAGTAATTTCTAGAAAACAAAAACTTGCACAGTAGCATTTGCAACAGATAAGGCTCAGGTTACATCCGTTCTTTCAGCGACCATTCAAACTTACAATAGTGCTGAACAAGGGAGACTTATGACTGGTCTTGAGGGTTCCAGTCATCACAAGGAAGAACCCAGTCACATGACTGTGATCTGGACACTCAGGGCCTGGCTTTCAATTACAAACCTTGCAATTACGAGTGTGATTGCAATTTCCCATCTAGTTTTACAAATGACAACTACCTAAATCAACACATTATAAGGAAATCGACCCATGACTCTCAACTTTTGGCTGGGATTTTATGCATACATGACTAGTTGATTACATCCCCTAGATTTTTTTGATAATCAACCATCATTCTATTTTGAAAACAGCCACTTAAAAGTGCTATGTGACTGAAAAACTAATCTGAAGAAAGCCACTCTCTTCCTTGAACAATCAAGAGTAAAATTCAACTGCATTTTCTTTTGACAGTAAAATTGTCTGCCTATCATAGCTCACTATGAGAAAGACCATGTGAGGTAGTGAGTAATTGCTACTGTCTGATAAATTTCCTGGGTTCAGGAGCTGTTTTGGGACTTATGTAATGAATTAATTATTACTAGTAAATAATGAAAAGGACATACCCAACCCATGTACTATATTATAATCTATATCTGTGCCGCAGACATATGCTCCAAAGTGTGCAGAAGCTATAAGAAGTCCACCTGCAAGCCAAAGAAAAGGAATAAAATATGCTTATTATAATTCACCAAATATTCCACAGTAGGGTGAAGCATGACTATTCATAAAAATAGTCATTCCCAACATACTTGGGAGTGCCTAAATATTTTGCCTTGTTTGTGTAGCACAGACTAGGCGACCGACATCATCACGCAGAAATAATAATTTTTGACAATTGTTTTAGGCAGCCCTCAGGCCATGAACATTTATTTCTACTGCCAGAAGTCTCACCTTTTCTCACTAGTGCAAATTGTTTTAAATATTAATATTTAAACTGTTTTTGTAGCAAAATTAATCTATTGCTACTTACCGCATACCTGATTTTGAACCAATTATGTCATACAAAAAGTGCATCTCATACAACATGTGACACAAGCACCCTCTACTGTTTTGTTCAAGAAAAACAACTAATTGAAGGAATATCTGCAGTCACATAAGAAATAGCATTGTTTAGACAACACAGCAAATTTTTTAAAGATCTATGATTAACTTCAGTATAAAATCTGAAATTTGTTCAGAACAAAAAGCACACAGATAGCTTCCTTGGTCATACAAATCCTAAGGAGAATTTTTTTCATACACTTTAGTGCAAGAAGGAAGGTATAGTATCAAATAATTATAGACAATAAAGGAATCTAAGCATGACCTTGGGGAAGGTTTGAAACAACCATTAAAGGCAGGAAGGAAGATATGAGCTATTAAGGAGGAACTTGGAGAATTACAGTCCAGAAATTGAAGCAAGCATCAGAAAGAAACTCAAGATGACCCTGTCTTGATTTTCTTCAATACAGGATGAGTAGAAGGAAATTTGGAAGAAGCTTTCAAGAATCAACACTTGTGCCCTATAACAGTGTAATTCTTCTAGAATTCCAGCAAAGTCTCCTGCTTCTTGAATCTGAAGGGCTGACATCAATTTTCAAAGCCTCTCCAAGTTTTTTTTTTGTCCTGTCTTATACAAAATATATGAAATCAAGACAGGATTACCTTGAGTTTGTCATATTTGCTTCAGTCTCAGGAGTGTGCAATCCGTTTTCCAAGTCCCTCATTAATGGCCCATTCTTTGATTCACCTATTAGCATCTTGTTCCTATCCTCCCCATCTCCAAATTCCTTTGCATAAAGCCACCAGCTCCTCAGTCCTAAACATCTGTATTCCTTTCCAAAATATTCTATAAACCAGTTTTCGTCAGTCCAAATCTATGGGATTTCTGAGAGGTTATACTGGAATGAACCATAGTGGGGCAATGTCATAGATATAAACTATCCTTGTTTTTTTTCCCTTCTGGATGAATCACTGCTGAGATTTTAGTCATCGAACAGGTATTCTTGAACTGCTTCCAGGGTATATGACTGATGCTGCAGTTTCTTCTGATATCAATTGCAACAGGAACTGCATGAATAAAACAATTAAGCTGAATATTTTTTGGTAGTTGTAAATTCTAAGCAGTGATCTGGTATGGTTATAATGAAGCTCCAAAGCTAAAGATTAACATTAGAGTTTTTATAAAGAAGGCATGAGCCTAGGGAGTAAATCACATTTAGATTACTGAGGATGTTGCATAATTAGATGTGGACGATATATACTGCATCTGTATAACTTTTGTTTACCAGCAGGAACGAAAACCCATGCCCAAGTACCCATTCTCAGTGTTGCTTAATTCCCACTCACAATATGCTTCAGCATTTCCATACTGGCTGAGGCTGCTGGGGAATTGTTGTTTAGCAACATCTAGATTGCCAAAGGTCTGTAGAAACTGCATATTCCCAAAAGCAAATTTTTCTATCTAAAAACTTGGGAGATGACAAATAAATTTAGTGAAATAAAAATAAAATATGAGCAGATTATAAATGTTAAACATTTTCATGTCTTTTTTCCTTAATAAAGTTTGGAGGAGAGGAAAGAGAGGAGGGATACCTGTTCCCACAAAAGGATCAAACACAATACTGTTTGGTTTTACTTTTCCGTGGTTTGCCATGATAAAAGCCAAGCCGGAATGCATGCTCGTGTTCCCAATAAAATGTCTTTTTTTAACACTGTAAGATTCAATAAGTTCCCTTTGTCCATTGGCAATCTGTGGAATACATGGTTGGGGAGGCAGTGAGAAAAAAAGAACAAGAAAGATTCATTTTGGTTACCAAGCACTTCTAAAACATACAAAAACAAACAAAAAATTATTTGTAACAAACACACAGAGGCGTAGATTTTATCAAGTTACCATGTTGAACACATTAAAAACAGCACTCTTAATATGCTTTCCAGTCCAGAATATTATTTTACTTTTCAAAATAATTGAGTTCAACTACTAACTTGAAAATTATAAAGAGAACATATACAGTATCTAAGCTTTAACAATTCTGAGACACATAGTACATCTATTTCCTTTTATTTCATCCATAAAGTCATACTCTTCAACATTTACTTCTTTCATATTCCACTCTGCCAATCTGCCATGGTTGTATTGTTATTGCTTTAAAAACTGATGATTTCATTATTAATGTAGTACATTACTCACCCATCTTCCAAAGTACAAGCTAATAGGCTGTTCTGTACTGTTGCCTAGATAAATTCCGTGATCTTCTAGAAACCAAAATGTATGATCTGGATTATTTAAATCTACACGTCCTTTAAATGGTAAAAACTGCAAAGACTACATGGTGTGAGGGGAAGGTTGGGGGGAAGAAGAGAGGAATTGGAAACAATGCATTAATCAACAGTATTATATACGTGATATTTTTTATCCCTATCTACAGTATCCTCCTTACTTTTATGATAATAGATGTGCTACAAATAATAGAAGGCATCTACTGCCAAAACATAAAATATGTACTATTCTTAAGCTAAAAGATTATTTTTTACAAGTTAATAAAGCAGCATAGAATAAAAAATATAGCACTGGTCATCTATTAAAACCAAAATGCATCAATTGTGTTATGCATTCCTGATGGAATATACACTTTTTAAACATTGGGTTTTTTTGTCATGCCCATCAGTCTGAATCCGAGGAGAATGACAGGGAGTGTGGCTCCATTGGCTGTGGAGGAGACTGAGGAAAGGCAAAGTCCAGCTGGGCAGAGCAGGGGGAAGAAAGAACAAGGGAGAGGGAGTTCAGAGGAAGACCCAGGCCCACCCCCTCTTCATCCTAGGGCACGCAGGGAGAAACAGAGAAGAGAGTAATGTGGGTTGTGTGGCCTACAAGGGAGGAAAGGGCTCTGATTCCCTTCATTAGCCACACCTGGGATGAAAATTTAAAAGAACTGAATGCTGACTGTGGCAGCTGCTGGGAGCAACCGTGACTTTATCCTTGTTGTCTTTGCTTATCTGTGTTCTTGGCGTCTTTCCAACTGTGTGAGTTTTGCCATGCCTTCACATCTGGAATCCTTGTTCTTGCCCTGCTAAACTAATTACCTCAGTTTGGCTTGATTGACTTAAAGTTACAGTTTTTGTTGACCATGTTTTGAACTTGATTCCCTGCAGTTAAAGGCTGTTCCTGGGAGAGTTTTTCTCCAGCCAGAAGGCAACCTGGACATTGGGGGCAAAGTTAGAGCTATTAAAGGGACTCTTACTGATTATCTGACTGTGTTGCCTTTGTGCCATGCCCTGGGTCATCACAGGTTTTTTTCATCCTTTGAGGGTCATCGAGCATATATAATTGCTTTAGTCTTGAGCTACATGTGTTTTTTAAAATCAAAACGGTAGAGGGTTTTAATTCACCTAATCACTTTTTACTGCCAGGATCTTTGGGGAGGGTAAATATCAATGCAGGCAATCCTGCAGGCTATCCCAGGGGTAATTTGACTTTTTTTCCCCATTCTCTTACTAACAGATTGTTGGCTTTGTAGCCTGGCCCTCCCAAGTTGCTGTTCAGATGGGGCAGACTCCTCTTGCGTCCCAGGACCCTTTAGGGTCTCTGCCTGCCCCCACTCTGCCTGCATCCACTCTGCTCAGGGTCTTTAGGGTCTCTGCCTGCCTCCACTCTGCTCAGCCAAAGTATTCACCCTCAGACATGGAACCCCAGCCATTGTTCTCGATAGGAGGCTCGTGCAATGGTTTTGCAAGCAAATGTACGCAGCATGCCCAAAACTAATCCTTTCTTCTCTTTTCCCAACATCTAGGATCTTCATGGTTGGAGTTGCAAAACAGGTTTGTTCATACACAATTCAAAAGTATGTAAGCAGAGTCACATCTGCTGGTTTCTAACTTTTGGCTAGCTACTTGGACATATTTTTTTTTACATTTTGAACCACAATACACTAGTACTCCTATATATTTTACTATTTCTATACAATTACTTCCTTAAACAAAACTGAAAAATTGTCCAGCTGAATCTCGAAGTGTGCTGGAGGGATGGGAGTTGCAAAATTTCAAGATGGTGGATGACTGTAGTTGCCCCACCTTGAATATATCATATTTAAGACAATTGAGCAACCAAATATTAAGGCTATTTTTATACTATCTGCAGTGAGAAGAAATAAAAAAAGTTGACAGGCTTTATAAAGAGATTATTTCATAGATCTACAATGTGGGAGGCTAAAGCAGAGCATTGTAAGTTTCCTAAAAGTTGTAAGGGGACATCCAGTGATCTCTCCGGAATGCAGAGAATTAAATTATTTAGCCCTTTTTTGTTTTATGTTATGTTTTAGAGTGTTAATGGACACAGGAAACTTCTAAGAAGTAAATCCTTCAAATCTCTCCTCCCCACAAATAGTGATTTGGGATCATCAAAAGTGTCATGCTCATCCTTAAGGAAAAACATGTAAAATCTTGCCACAGAAATTTGGTCATATTATCACCAATTTTTAGCAAAACAATGACGGAGTGCTGAATAGCACAAATGGAGAACTGGGCAATTACCTGAGACCCATGGATCATTCATTAATGGTGTGCCTTATGATATAACATAGTCTGAAAAAAGACTCAGGGCAAACAATGCTCTCTTCATTGACTTGAAAAACAATGAGTAGAAGACTGACTCTACTTGAAGAATTCTGAGCCCCGGGCTAGGAAGACTTTAAAGCTAATTAAATTTTAATAGGAAACCAATAGATCAACAGTGATGTAGAAAAGTCTAGGTTACAGCTTATGTAGGAATTTATTTAGCATATTTGTACTGTATAACCATCTGTTTCCCAAATGCTCATGATCATATAGCACAACAGTAAAACAAATTTAAACACATTTTATTTAAAAATAAAATAAGCATATAAAATTAAGCAACAAAACCCAATAAAGCTAAATAAATATTAGACAGAAGTCCATAATTCTTCTATTATTAATTTCTTAAATTCTAGGTACAGGTACATATGCCTTTCATAGTTAATTCATGAGAGCGAAATGTGAACATATCATGAGGGCTTCGTGAAGCTTAGCCTGAGACTTGGTTGCAGCCCTGGGAATACACATGGAGGCATGAAATGAATTCTTGAGCACATGAAGGCTTTGCAATGTTACACTATTGAATGAATGAACAAAGACAACTTGGCTGTGCCTCAGACAAGAAGACAGAACAGAGGCAATTGTGGCTTATGTCTACAACAACAAAAGAATGTTAGCTCTCCAAAGTTATGTTATCTAGGCTGCAATGTATGTACTTCTGTTATGTTTTCCCTCTGCAATATTATGAAATAACAGATATTTAAGCAATCGAAGAACTGAACTATTACTTACATCTATTCTTTGAATCTTCTCTGGTTGTGTTAGCGTTTTGTTGAATGCATGAACTATTATTTTGTAGGTGAAGTTGGACTGTAAATATGGGGCCTAAAACAAAGCAAGACAGTTTTTTTATTATGGTATAGGGTATATGGTGCACAAAAGAAAATGCTAAATGAAAAAGTTTACATTTTTTTCTTATACCAACCATTTTCTCTAGTGGATAATTCTTCAATGAAGAATGCAATTCTTCTACAGATTTCCCATGACCCCACAGCTCAAATATTGATCTGAAAGCAAATAAATACAGGCTTTCAAGAACATTTTTATCCTACTTTGATTAAAAACTTCCACTCTCTCTACAAATGTGGTTATTTCAAACAGAATTTATAAATTTACTTCAAAAGATATATAGATAATATTTCTTCAGAGCCAAAGGCCTGTAGCATGTTTATAAAACTATGTATCAGGCACAAAAGACCAAGACCATATGTGATGTTCCAATTACACTTATTTATTACTAGTCATGCCTATGCACAAGAATCTACTCAACTAACAGCACTATTTTGGTGCTGGTTAAGGATTAACTTAATTCAGGAGAAGCTGGACTTCATCCATTTGTGACTATTTAGATACTCTAGGCTGATTCCTCTTTTGACTCTGCTCTCAAGGTTCCGTGACTACTCCTACACTATGTAATAATATAAGAGCAGTGAATTATCATTGCAAGAAAAAATATATACAGACCCATACACAAATATACATTACATTTATATATAGACATTCATTGCTTAAAATTGTGGTAAAATGTGCAAAATAAAATTGAAGTTGAAATCAACTGACAATCTAAAAGATGACCAAAATGATGGGCTAAGTGTTACCTCAAGCTAGACTCTAAATGTTATTGTGTTATATACATCAGAATTGCCTGTCTTGAACAGCAGTCATAAAATTGCTCTGATGTGTTAGAAAAATGCAAAGAAAAAAGATATAATGCACTTGATGTGCCAAAAATCTATAGTGCAAAAAACCCTTAACAAATGGACATTATTTTTTATCATTCTTGATTCACAAGGGCGAAGACATATTTTCAGGACATATTTAAAAATCAATCTGATATTGCCAATATGACCACAATGAATCTTATTTTTAAAATGCCATCCTGTATCAGGGAAGTCAGGAAGAGAAAGGTAGCAGGTCCTCTTTAGAATAATTTTCTTGGTTTGTAAGCCTACTCATTCTTGTTGATAAGAATTTGCTACCTTGATGTGGCACCAATCTGATTTGCTCGTAACCAAGAGACAGTAGAATATAATAGAATATAATCTTAATTATATTAAGGGGTTAATAGAGATGTTGAAAAGTAAGTCTGCCAAGATGCAATCTCTTTTGACAGCTCTCTGTAAAGAGTATCTCAAGCAGAGAACATCTGATTCTCAATCTTGTATTAATAAATAACGTCCTAATGAGCAGCAGCAAATTTCTGTCAAAGTTTAGTATATGTCCGGAGACTAACCCTCTCTAAAGTCTACAAAATAAGGATTACATATTTACTTCCAGTGGCTTTGCAGCAGAGATGAATAAAATTTTCAATACTGATTCTGTACAACTTCAAGTCATTTAATGGTATTTGTACAAAAGGACACAAATAAAACATACAAAGAAAACTTCCTTGCATCACACCATCAGAAACCAAACCTGAAATCACTTAGTCTCATGCATAGAAACAGTAATAGATAAATATAGTGTCTCTTTTTTGATAAGATGTAAACACAGATGTAAATCAACAGCTTGCATTCGCAAGTTGTGGGATCTTCATCACTTGAGACTTTCAAGAAGAGACTGGACTGCCATTTGTCAGAAATTGTGTAGGGTCTTCTGCTTGGGAGGGAAGTCGGACTAGATGATCTACAAGGTCCCATTCAACTGTTAATCTGTTAAACAGCCTAGAGAGGACAACTAAAGCAGGACACTCCAACACTGCAATTCATTAAGCTAGTCAAAGTTCTACTGGCATTGGCAGCGAGAGAGGGAAGGAGACTTCCACCTGTGCTGGAGAAAAAGGATGAGAGAGCTTAAAGGGAACCTTAATGCAGAAGGGAAGCAGAGATATTCTCCCTCTTTTACTGTTATTTTTCAACAACATCAATCTTACTTTGCACATACTGTTCGTTTCATTAGTCTTCTAGCTATCTCTTCTGAAGGCAAGTCAAGAATCCAAAATGGGCTCTGAAGTCAGGAAAAAAAGTCAGCAGTTATTACAAGAAACAGCACTGCAATCGATAACATCGTTATTTAGGCAGCTACAACTTTTCTTTTCTTTCCGTTCCTTTCTTTGTTTCTTTTTTCATAAAATGTTTCCATCAAAACTACAATACGTGGTATTGCAAAGGAGCAGCCACAGCCAGTGCAATAATAATGGAAATACAACATATAATTATAGTAGGCAAGCATTATAATTAATATAGTAACCCTGACAGCAGGCACTCTAGAGCATTCAGTTCCCAAAGGCTTTCTGAAACAACCAAGTTTTAATGAACTTCTAGAGGGGTAGAAGAGTGGAAGCTACCTATGGCGGAGTGGGGTAGATGGGGATAAATTACATGGGATTTTCAGCAGGAATTTTTTGTGTCCTTGGATGAGCAGGCAGAGTTTATGAGACAGGTAATTTAAATATTTTATTAAAGCTAGATCATCCATTCTGCAATATTTTCACATTTAAAGCATGAAAATCTGTGGTTATCCTCTATCTCAGTGGTTGCCAATCAGTGGGCCAGGGACCACTGGTGGTCTGTGAGAAAATTTTGGTGGTCCGCAGAGAAATGTCATCCCCAAAGCAACCCCCCCAACAATTAATCCAGGCTGTGCAGGAACACAAGACTGTGCTGCCCACATAGCCCGCAGGAACACAAGGTGTGCATCACTTGCATTGCGAACAACATAAGGGAAAGGGTGGAGGGGGGAACTTGCCCCACTCACCCCACACTCGCCTGGCCACTGGGCTGCTTCTTTCCACTTCTTTCTTCTTCTGCTTTTGGCTGCATGCAAGGAAAGCAGCAGAAGTCTTTCTTTCTCTCCCCCAAACTCTGCCAGAAATGAGTCTTTGGGACCCTGCAAGGCCTCCTGC
>JANHFN010001282.1:238654-248699 GCA_032468175.1 Toxicocalamus goodenoughensis | reverse complement strand
AAGGAGAGATTTAACCTGGAAATAAGGAGAAACTTTCTGACAATGAGAACAATCAACCAATGGAACAGAAGTTGCCCTCGGAAGTTTTTGGAGTGCCATCACTTGAGACTTTCAAGAAGAGATTGGACTGTCATTTGTCAGAAATGGTGTACAGTCCCCCACTTGGTTGGTGGGTTGGACTAGATGACCTACAAGGTCCCTTCCAACTCTGATTATCTGTTAAATATCTGTTAAATATCCTAATTTTGTTGCTTCTAACAGTTTACTGTGATGTTTCTGGATATGTGTTTCTTGAAGGCATATAATGTCTAAGTTCAATTTCTGTAGTTTAGTTATTGTTTTTTTCCTCTTGATTTGTGAATTTAAACTAACATTGATGTTAATGGAAATCAATTTGATTTCTTCTGCCATCTTATTCTATAGTTGTTACTTGTTGAAGCTTGTTTGCTCTTGTTTGGTGTCTCGTTCTTACACGTTCTCTTTCCACTTCTTAGTTCTCTTTTCTCTTTCCTCTTGTTTTGTTTCATTTTCTCATTAGCTCTGTTTTATTTTATGAACAACTGAAATAGAGTATTTTGACTCTGCTAAGGCCACCACACATATTCTAAAAAAAGAATTCAATGAATGAAGTCATGTGATTGAGATGGTAAGGTTGACTTAAATATTACTAGGTTTGGCAGCAGTATCCATGCATTGACATTGCTTGATTTTAGCTTACTGTTAGTGTTATGTTGAACTCTAATTCCTGGTGGTAGAATTTATTTTTCCATCAAACCTTTGCATGAAAAAGGGGTGCACCAAGAGTATTTTTGCCCAAATTATCTTGAGTGTGCTTTGGTTTTATATGTATTTATGGTTACTTTTTTGAATTTTAGTATTTCAGGTTTTATATTCTATTGCCCAATTATAATTATGCATCATACTCCATGGATCCAACATATCACTTCATAAAGAAAAGACATAAAACTTGGACTTGTGTTAGTTTCAATGACATTAACACAACAATGAAGAAATAAACCAGAAATGGAATGTTGTAGCTTTTAGAAGAATCGCTAGTTTTTAGGTAGCACCTTTTGTGACAACTGCTAGACAGTGATTCATCCACAAAGCATAATGATATTCATCCATATTTATCAACAAATAAAAAAATGAAAGAAATTATAAGTTTCAAAAATGCTATTACTCCTTTGAAAATAATTCACATCCTAATATAAAGAGCATTGTAATTGGCAGTATCTCTGTGTTTTATATGTCGACAAAAAATTTGATAGGATTTTTCAGTAAACTACTACTAGGGTGGCAACAAACCTATTCTTCCAACTTTTGAAATTCAAAATATTGTATATCTTTTCTGGTTCTTACCATACATCCGGTTCTACGAGGAGCCATTTTGTGCTGTTGGTAGAACCATTCCCGTAATTCTATATTTTGTCTTGTCAAATTAGCGACTGTTAAAATTTCATGTAATACAAAAAGAAACGGTCTTTACAGACACTGTTTGTCAATAATAATGTGCAATAATAGGGATATAGTGGCCTTTTTCAGTCTGATATTATTTGATTTGAAATTCTACCACGGATCATACTAACACATCTGGATGGTAAAATTTGACAGATTCATAAGGAAAAAAAATTATGATTACGTCCCGACATTGAAATCTACATAATCAGAAAACATAAGAATAAAGGTTTCATAATGTCTCGATGGGTAATCTTGTGAAATATTTTTAGAAGGAGAAATATTTTTATATGGTGAATTTGAAGGCACAGGACAGAAAAGAAAAAGAAAGTAAATGGGAATAAGGATAATATGACAAACCAGGATAGGTTAAAAAAAAAAAAAGATGAAATTACGGATAAAAAAAAACCAATTGGGCCACTTGGACCTAAGCATTTTTCATATACTTTTCACTTTATATCTTTAGAATTGTTGTTCTTTTTTGAGAACTGTTCTTTAAAAATCTTATTGAAAAAGCTCATATGAAGCAGAATCTCACAAGCAGTTTCCTTCAATGTCCCAAAGGCTGTACACCTATCAACATCATGCATTTAGATAGGGAGTCCCAATTTGGACTTGTCTGGAAGAGAAATCTATTGAATCAATTGATTCTGACAGTTGTATTGGGTATTTTACAAACTACTAGCTGGCTTTGTTCAGAGAGTTTCACCTTCTTGATCTTTCTCTTGAATTAGGTCAACTGAAATGAAAGTGACAGTTCTGTTTACTGATCTTATTTAGGGAATTGGGATGCCAAGTCCAATTTTGGTGATTTCAGAGTGAATTGCAGCTAAGAAAATAACATAGTCCAAAACAGAGTATACACAGTGTGAATGTGATTGGATATGTTCATATAATAAAGTTAACTTTAACTTCATCACAATCATTAATAATTAGATAATGTTTATTTTGGGGGGGTCTCCTAGTTAGATCATGGCTCATGTGTCTAAAGTTATGAAGTAAACCTTATTCCTATATCTGCCATTCTTTTTATTCCATTCAATCATGCCCAATTTTCAAAGGCTGTTTGGACATGTGCCTACAGTTTCCTTGGCAAGGTTTTTCAGAAGTGACTTGGCAGTGCTTCCTTGCTATGGCTGAGGGAAGGGTACTGGCCCAAGGTCACTCATTTGACTTTGTGCTTAAGTTAGGACATCTTTTTTAATTATAATATAAAAAAAAATAAACAAATTATTAAACATTAACAGTTATTATAAAACTCAATTCTAGTGAATCCTTAATTTGATATGCACTTTTTTTGTGAGAGGAAAAAATATGTAGTAGTGATATGTTGATGGAAGTGAGATGTAAGGGTAAGTTAGTTCAGCTATTATGTCTGCATAGTTACTTGATTAGTCAACTTTATGTCTGCCCTGCTACATTGGTGTTTATATTATGTACTGTATTTTCTTTTATGAAGTCTGACGACTGTGTGACCCATAATGAAGTTTCGACTGAGTTCTTTATGATGTTGTATATGTGCATGTATATGCATAATTTCATTTTTTGAGAAATGGGGTTAAAAAGAAATAAACAAAGCTATCTCTTAACAAACTAAGAGAGGTTCCAACAATCCATTCTCAAGAAAAATCAGCCTCATCTTGAATGTTGGATACAGTGCAGTTTTTGGCATTACACTTGGCCACCCGTTACCATGATCTGTTTTGTATCATGATCTGTTTCATTTAGCAAAGGAAGTCTAGGTTTCCCAAATTCTGATCTTTTGTGTGGTTTCAAATTTAAAACTCTTTAAATCAGGTGTGTCAAACTCAAGGCCCAGGGACTGGATCCAGCCCATGGGGTGCTTAAATCGGGACTGTAGGGCTGCCCTGGGAACAGTGAAGGGCCAGCCCATGATGCCTCTGCCAGCAAAAATGGAGCCCACGAGGGCCACACACATCTCTCCCAAGCTCCAATATCACTGGCAGAAGGCTACAGGAGGCCGTTGCAGCTGAAAACAGAGCTTGGGAACCCATTTTCACTGGCATAGCGCTTGGGCCACCATAGGCGCCCTGACACGAATGACACTGAGCTGGCCACGCCCACCCTGTCCACACTCACCCCAGCCCTCTGAAGTCAAACACAATCCTGATGTGGCCCTCAATAAAATCAAGCTTGACACCTCTGCTTTAAATGGATTTTCACCAGTTGGAAAATAGTCAAGTGGTAGAAGAGGAATTAATTCCCCCAGAGTTCTTGAAAACAAATCTTGGTTATATTAGTTTCCCTGTTTACAAGCAACAGCAAATCTAAAGACTGGAGCTATTCCATCACAATTGTAAAGAAATAAGAATAGTTTAGGTAATTATTTTCCAATTAGTCTGCTATGTGTAATTAGCAAGCTCTATAGCTTTATAATAAATTTGCCAATAGGATGATCCAGAAGATCATCTTGGCCACTGACCAAGTATGTTTTAGACCACATTGTTGGACTGTTAAGAGGTGTACAATTGTATACCATCTGGCCAAGTTCCCCAGAAATTATTTTTATACTACTTTTATCAATGTGAAACCCAATGCCCCAGAAAAGCCTTTTCAGGCTGATAATGCTACTGTATAAAAACACCTTTATGGAAATGAAATATAAAAACAATGGGGATTTACTGGCTTCCATTTCAATCTCTAAGGAAGCTATGTATAGATTCATTCCAGCTTGGCTATTTTTAAAAATTTTATACTAATGACTTCTTCTGGCCCTTATCTAACAAAAAAAATTCACCCCTCCAGTCCTCACCAACTATTTCTATTCGACTCTATGCCTATTTCTATTTGACTCTATGCAGATGATTTTATCACTTTCTCCACATCTTAAGTTGCCCTTTATAGATATTTAGGAGCTATAAACATTCCTTTTTTCTTAGGGAATCATGGAAATTAATGGTGCTAAAACAAAAGCCTTAATTTTCACTAAAAAGCATTTTAACCTTTCTTATAATTGGCAATTTGATAATAAACCTGTCAAGCAAGTTAAGGACATTAAGTATCTTGATATTCATTTCCAAACACCTGCTTCCTAGAATTATCAAATAAGTGAGTTCACACCAAGAGCACAAAAAAAAAACCCTTAACAAGATTATCAGATTTGCAAGACAGAAATAAAAATATCCCTGCAATAAACAAATTATTCAAAGCAAAGGTATTTAGTTTGTTGCTACATGATGTGTAACTCTGTATGTACATAGAAAAAAAAATCTACTCTGCAAGTAATTCAAACCAACTTTTTGAAGGCTATTTTCAATATCTCGTTTATCAAACAAAAACATACTGTCTCAGCTGGAATTTGGTTGCATTTCTCTTGAGACCCAATGGATCTTGCTGACTTAATTTCTGGCTAAAACAAACATTCCAGTTTGACTTCATGTCTTGGCTTACATTGTTGGAAATTTTCAGCTTCTCCTTGTAGAAACAAATGGACTTGAATTTGTCTGCTATCCCATCCGTCTCCATTCTTCTTCTTTTTCACATTCAAACTCCATGAGTCTAGATCAGCAATTCTCAAACTTCTTCACATTCTTGAAATTACTGAGAAACCCAAAGAGCTTTTGTGTGTGTGACTGATGTGTGGAGTTCCTTTGGTTGGAATATATGAACCAATCTGGCCTCACATAGATATGTAATTGGGAAAAGGAAGAGTATTTTAACAGCCTTTTCAGATAATTATTGATAATCTTCTTTGATACTACATCAAAACTCTACAAGTTTGTTGCAATTGGAATTTGAAGCCATACCAGCAAACTTTCTGTCTTCTTCTACTTTCTGTCTTCTTTGTTCAATCGTGCACTTTGGTTTTACAGCATCATGCATTGATCATTTGGAAAATATTGATTCAGGAAGTAAAGCAGATCTTCCAAATATTGACACATTCCTCTCATTTTGGCACACAGAATATTAAAAAGACATGCCTTCAGGATTTAATAGCATTAACATTTTACTGTTTCCTCAAAGACATTCTTAAATGAAACTATTTTTTTTAAAAAAAATATTTAATTGAAAGAAGATTGGTACCGTTTGGTGCCGCTGTCTTGATTTGGGCTGAGGCATTTTAATCCACTGTACTCATGAAAAATAGAGAATGAAAAAAAGGCAAATAAAGTTTTTTTGTTATGCAAATAGTTTTAAACTCACGGATCATTCCTAGGGTAAACTAGGAACTGCTGGTCTATAAAAAGCTTTGACAGAGTTTAAGTACAGAGACTTGGATCTTGACACCCATAGAATTTTCATTATTGCAGCTTGTGTGGCAGTGTTGGGATTCAACAAAATTTACTACCGGTTCTGTGGGCATAGCTTGGTGGGTGTGGCATGGCTTGGTGGGCGTGGTTTGGTGAGCATGGCAGGGGAAGGATACTGTAAAATCTCCATTCCCTCCCCATTCCTGGGGGAAGGTTACTGCAAAATCCTATTCCCTCCCCACCCCACTAACCTACTTTCCAGCTCCGTTCCCCTGTGCAGGGCAACAAAAGAAGACCCAGCCAACCAGCTGGGATTCCGGAGGCAGAGAATAGATGAGGGCAGGGCCAGTCAGAGGTGGCATTTTGAACTACTCAAAATTTCCACTACTGGTTCTCCAGAACTGATTAGAACCTGCTGAATACCCCCTCTGTTGTGTCGGCTCCTCTTCTGATATTTATATATATATTTATCTTATACTCTATGCCCCACACAATAGGCTATTCACATTGGTGTGGTTTAGTGTTCTGCCATCATTGCTTATCACAAGAAGATGTCATAATATTCCTTTACCAGGATCACCTTTGCACATGTTCAGACAGCACTGGGTCTGTGGCAGAAGTCTCGCTAGACTGCTTTTTACAGTATATCACACCTGGGACTTTGATCTCATTGAACCTCTTGCTGGTCTGCTTTGACACCTATCACAGGCAATGATTATACATTATTTGCTACAATATCAATGTCATAGTGAAACATCTAAAAAAGGTGACAACATTTTTAGTTCTTATATCTAGGGCCATCAGGCAGGTTGTTCTACAACTGGTTATATCCAGTTGTTTGTTGTTGTTTGTTGTTATTGTTGTTGTTGTTATCATCATTTTCCATTCCCCTCTCTCAGATTGATTGGCTGCCTTTTCAGAATGTCCTACCAATGCATAAAACCTCAATTCTTTTTCACATTTCATTCTTTGCCAAGCTTGATTTGCCTATATTACATTGGCTTGATTTGCCTATTTACTGTATGTGATGACCCCGGGCAAAGCACAAAGGCAACATAGTCAGCTGATAGTTCAAATTGTCCCTTTATTGCTCCAACTTTGCACCAAATGCTCCCACATTTATGGCAAGTCCCAGAGCAAAGTGATCTCTCTCTCTCTCTCTCTCTCTCACACACACACACACACACACACACACACACACACACACACACACACACTTCGAGCAGCCTCTGGCTGCAAGTAGTCCAGCACAATACTAGGAGCACAATGGCTGCAAAGCAAGAAATCCAGCACAGTAAGGGAATAAGCCAGAGAGCAAAGGAACAAGGAAATGGTCTCAGGAAGCAAAGGAACAAGGCAATTAATCCAGGAAGCAAGAAAAAAAAACAAGAAGTCCAGGAAACTCCAAACATTGGCAACAGCACACAACTTCTTGCTTATCACAAGAAGATGTCATAGTATTCCTTACCAGGATCACCTTTGCACATGTTCAGCGTTTGTCCCTCCCCACAGCGTCTCCTTAAATCTCAGTTCCTCCCCCCTCCCCGGTGTGCCTTGTGAAGAGGGGGGCCCACTCTCATCCCAGGTAGTCGGGTCAGCCTGTGATTTTCCCCCTACTCTCCACTCTCTGTGCTCAGGGATCAGGAGGGGGCAGTCCTTGCTCATCGCCTGACCTCCGTCGCTCCTCATGTTCACTGCTTGTTCTGTCTTGGTCATCCTACCCCTGTTCCTCCCTGCCTACAAGCCAATCCTGAAAGGCCCTGGCCGGACTTGGCCTGCTCCTCCCCACATTTCTTCGGAGCCAACAAAGCCGCCCTATTGATCTATGTCAGCTCCAGATCCAGCTCCTCTTCCTCCGCAGATTCAGGCTCCGATGGGGGCATGACTGCTGTGAACTTTGCATGGCATCAGCAAGGGCATCCGGCCAGTAAATGCCCATCCCAGTCTCTGATTCTACCCCAAATTGAGAGATTACAGGGTTGAAAAAGGGAGATTTTGTATATGTATGCATACATAGACTTCTATTTTTTTAAAAAAAAAATAAGTCTCACATAGAACAAGATATTATATTGAATCTATGCTGCCGAAACTACTGTCCGAGCTAAATGGACTAGATTCACTTCCGGATAATTAAGCTGTTCCTATCATCCCCATGTACTTGTGACAGAGGAAAACATCAGGGTGTTTAAGAAGCAAATGAATTCATTGCACCTTTCAGATTGTGCCAGAGCGTGGCCTTTGGAGATCAGAGTGAAATGGAATGGAAGATGTCTGGTACCCAGTTTGAATGGATTTATGTGCCAAGAAAGCTTCAGGCTTTCACCCTATAACTATAGCACTATTATTAGGTAATTCATAGGCCAAAACTATTACTGAGTGAGTTTAGCATGCTGCAACAAAAAATATAGCCATGAGGGTTTTGTGGAATGCTGAATGTGTTCAGGCCTTGCTTGCCCATCTGCTTATCCTCTGGCTAAGATGTATGATGAAGATGCAGTCTGTGTTCCTAAATGGCTTTGTCTTTCTTGTTGTCTTCTTAAACACCTCAGGCAAGGCTTACACTGCTTGAAATAGGTGGTATGCTAGGTATCAACCACTCCATGTTTTTTGTCTCTTTTAGCAGAAGAAATCTTGCAAGATTCTTCCAAAATTCAATTCCAAAATGTACTTGTGGATAAATGCATTATTTTTCCATATGTGTGATGCTTAAAAAGTAATTTTTGATCATTTTAAATTTGTATTATAATTGTATTGATATTACAAAGTCGACTAGAACTTCTCTTGAAATTGAACAGTTTTTCTCTCCCTCCTCCCTCCCTTTCTCTCTCCCTCCCTCTCTCTCTCCTTCTCTCTCCTTCTGTCTCCATCTCCCTCTCTTTCTCTCCCTATCTCTCTCCTTGTCTCTTTCTCTCTCCCTCCCTCTCTTTCTCTCCTTCTCTCCCTCTCCCTTTCTCCCTCCCTCTCTCTCCTTCTCTCTCTCTCCCCCTCTCCTCTTTCTCCCTTTCCCTCTCCCTCTCTGTCTCCCTGTCTCTTTCTCTCTCTCTCCCTTTCTTTCTCTCCTTCTCTCTCTCTCCCTCTCTCTCCCTCTCCCTTTCTACCTCCCTCTCTCTTCTCTCTCTCTCTCCCTCTCCTCTTTCTCCCTTTCCCTCTCCCTCTCTCTCTCCCTCTCTGTCTCCTTGTCTCTTTCTCTCTCTCTATCCCTTTCTCTCTCCTTCCCTCTCTCTCCCTCTCCCTTTATCCCTCCCTCCCTTTCTCTCCTTCTCCCTCTCTCTTCTTTCTCCCTTTCCCTCTCCCTCTCTCTTTCCCTCTCTTCACTTATATAGTACTAAAATCTGTGGGTGTCTAATAGAGTTGGACCTGTTCTCAGAATCCTTTTAAAACTTTCCACAGGTTACCATTTAAAATTATATTCTTCAAAATATGAGAAGTTGAATGAAAACATTGGTGCTGCTCTGCACAATCACACTTCACCCCTTAAGGCAGAGTTATAAGGGCAAAATTTTGAAGAAGCATCAATGTCACGACAAGTAAACAAAGACAAAACTAAGTTTCAGTTCCTGATCCTATGTGGCAATAACCTCCAAGAAGGGAAAGAACTAGGAAGCTCAGCAGTGGTAGCAAGCCCAGTTAACCAGTTAGAAAACATGTGTACTACTACTTCCAGCAACTGTTGGTGGGAATTGTGTGTAAAGAACCTTGAATAAGAGAGAAGGAAAGCTACTAGATCAAGTAGCAATAAATTCCTTCTCCATAGATTTAGATATGGTAGCAAGGATTTTCCATATCACACGATCACCAAACCAGTTGTTATACTGGTGAAATCCCACCCCGTACATACTTAACCATATATATACCTAACTCTCTCTCTCTCTCTCTCTCTCTTTCTCCGTGTGTGTGTGTGTGTGTGTGTGTGTGTGTAACCTAAGCATTCTGCATGTATTCATCCAAGTAATCATTCTAATTTGGTGCTGTGTTTTTTGAAGACTAGATAATGATGATCTTATTCTCTTGGGCTTCCAATGATAACTTATTTATCGCATTTCCTGCTGTTTCTGTTGATAGGAGAAGATGGCTAAACGCCTGTTTTGAAGATTCCTGTTATTGGTAAGTGATTAATCTTAGTCTTGCAGAGCTAACAGGAAAAAAAATGCCTTCTGAAAGAGATAATGCCTATTAGATCGGTGCTTGTGTTTCATGTTAGGAATGTAAGTCACCTAACGGGTATTTGGGTTAGAAATATATAAACCAGGATAAATATTTTAGTATTATGTCTTTAAGAGATTGCAAAAACTGCAATTGGGTGTGGTTTCTCAAACGGCCATAAGATGGAGCCAGAAACCTGGTTTGTCTTAGTCTGAGTCTCAGAAGAGAGTGTG
>JANHFN010001282.1:165908-179595 GCA_032468175.1 Toxicocalamus goodenoughensis | reverse complement strand
TTCCGTTTTGTTGGTTGTTCACCGCCCCGAGTCCCTCGGGAGAGGGGCGGTATATAAATCTAATAAATAATAAATAAATAATAAATAATAATAATAATGATAATCAATCACTCCGAGACAAGTATAATCTCCAACTGATTTATTAGGAACAGCTCTGGTATGTCTATGGAATTTCCAAAACTGAAGTCATTTTCAGCTTGTTTCACAAAATCCACCTTCTCTCCTCCCACTTTTTACACTTCATTAATCACGAGAACTAATTAACTGCAGCTGGAATTTTTTTAATGCGACATACAAAATAACCTTGAACTTTCCAAGTCCTCCACCCCCCTTTTTCCTTATAACATTCTTGGCAGCTGAATCTCAGAGCTGACACCATTTGTTTGGAATGAACTGCACCATTTTTCTGATTTTTCTTGCCTTACGCCTGTGTCACTGTCATTCTTTCAGCATTATAATATTTCTGCAATGCATTGTAGGGGGAAAGGCATAAAATCCCTATTAAGCCAAAGTTACAAGAGTTTCTTTTCTTTTCCTCTTTTTCCCCTCTAAAATTAGACATAAAGGGTAGATTAGCAGTCATGCACCTGATCAAATGAACCAGTTTAAATACTTTGGTGTTGTATTTCACTATTTGGTGACATGAACTGCTGAAAGCCCAAGTACAGGCCACATAAAATGGCTAAAGATCAGGATTTACTACTTTACAGCTCTTTTATCAAATAGGTCACCCACTGAAATCCTTGGCCCTTGGAGTTTTCTGAACAACTGCTCAACTTTTATGGTGTGCAAACATGTACCAATAAAGAAGAAAAGCTTTATAATCTTTCTCAAGGTAAGTGACATTTGCCTAATCCCTTTGCTATAGATTTTCTTGCCAAATTCTTTCTCTACACTTTTGGGTTTAATCCCCATTATTTGTTCTCCCGAAAGACCAACAGCCAGGATCAAATAAAGCTTTTATTTTTAAAAAAAATACTCTTCACTACTCAGCTGGTAAGTGAGAAGGGATAGCTGTATATCTTATGCAACATTAACCTCAACTGGAACCTTGCAAAAAAGGGATTACAAGTTGAAGGCATGCTTTAGTATTCGACATCTGCTCCAACAAAGCCTAATGCTACTCCTGGTATTGTGTTCTGTCATTAAATTCATGAGGCATGCATAAGACGTAAAGACCTATGTGTAATAAACTGATAGAGGTTAGGAAGGAACAGAAATATCAGGCAATGGACACAAGTTGCTATTAGTAACAGGTTTGGGGAAGGCAAAATCTTTAAATTTACCATTCAGTTTATGATGTACAAAAACCATGTTTTTCTTCATCCACAGAAAATGTTTTACAATCATTGATTGAGCCCCCTTTAAATGTTCAAATGTTGAGAGAAGGTTAGGTTCTCTCACATAAAATCTCTGTAATATTCCTACCTAGCTCAGAGATGCGAGTGTATTTTAGTAACTATAAATTTTATTTATATAGTGACTGTCTCAGTACACTGAATATATTATTTTATTGGCAATGGTTTGTTGGGTCTAGATTAAGCTCTAGACTAATTTCTACAAGAAGGTTGGGGGTAAAGCTATGCTTTTGTACTTGACCAATAACATTTGTACCAGCCAAAATCTGCACACACACAAAAAGATTTAAATCCTTTAAAATTAATATTTAAAAAATACTACCTGTTGCTTGTGTAGGAGTAAAGCTAGTAATTTAGTCTACAATACTCCTTACTTCAGTTACCAAAACCATTATGGTAAAACTTTAGTTGAACAACATCATGGCAGTAGAAGTCAACATCTATGGATCCATTTGATGATGATAATAGCATAGGAAGGTTTGCAGTCTAGTATGTAAGAGGAATAAAGAGTACTGAAAGAAGCCAAGGTAGCTGTATTGATAGGCAAAGCAATACTGTAGGGAGAAATCCATTCAAGACAGAAATTTTGAAATTCCTGGCCCCAAGTTCTGAGCAAAGGTAGGATTAGCCCTTAGCCACAATAGAAATTGCCCAACACCCTTTCAGTTGCACCACCCCCAGAAAATGGCAACCAAACCTGGGAGCTCGGACAACCTATAGAGCCAGGGTTATTAAGGGTTATGACATGACCCCCATAGAATATTAAAGGACATGCTTTTGCACAGGAAGCCCAAGTGCAAAGCTCAAAGAAGGTATAAAAACCCCGCTTGCTCAATTCCATTTTTGTCAGCTGCCCAGAACCCATGTGGTTCTGCTTTCATCATTAAACCATCTTTCCAGTCAGCCTCCATGCTTCCAGTGTCTTTCTCATGGTTTGGAACTGAACTAGATGGATATTTCTTCCCACACTTCAACATAATGCAAAGCAGTGGTGGGATTCAAAACAATTTATTACTGCGGGCATGGCTTGGTGGGCATGGCAAGGGAAGGATACTGTAAAATCCCCATTCCCTCCCCACCCCACTAAGCTGCTTTCCAGCTCCATTCTCCTGTGCAGGGCAACAAAAGAAGACCGAGCCAATCAGCTGGGACTTGGGAGGCAGAGAATAGATGAGAACACGGCCAGTCAGAGGTGGTATTTGCCGGTTCTCTGAACTACTCAAATTTTCCACTACCGGTTCTCCAGAAATGGTCAGAAGCTGCTGAATACCACCTCTGGAGCTATGACTATGTGATTAAATTATCTTGACTTTTTAACTCCCTTCCCTATGCCATAGTTAGTTGCCTTGAATACTATTCTTCAATCAATATGGAAGGACGTAGATTGATCTGCAAATAAATAAAATTCTTTTTCCTATATTGAGCAAGATCACACCATCATTATTTTGCCCATCATACCACCATGTTTGAGGAACTATTACTTAACTTGCCAAAACAGTACCTTTCATTCACAAGATGTAGATATTCAGGGCTAACTTGCTTTCCACCTCCGTTCTCCTGTGCAGCAGAGGTGGTATTCAGCAGGTACTGACCAGTTCTGGAGAACTGGTAGCGGAAATTTTGAGTAGTTTGGAGAACCACCTCTGACTGACCCGGCCCCCATCTATTCTCTGTCTCCCAAGTCCCAGATGATCAGCTGGGTCTTCTTTTGTTGCCCTGTACAGGAGAACAGAGCTGGAGAGCAGGTTAGTGGGGTGGGGAGAGAATGGAGATTTTACAGTATCCTTCCCTGCCACACCCACCAAGCCACGCCCACAGAACCGGTAGTAAAAAAAATTGAATCCCACCACTGTTGTGAAGGGCAACAAAAGAAGACCCAGCCTATCCCCTGGGACTCAGGAGGCAGAGAAGAGATGGGGGTGGGGCCAGTCAGAGGTAGAATTTGCACGTTTTCTAAACTACTCAAAATTTCCGCTACCAGTTCTCCAGAACTGGTCAGAACCTGCTGAATACCACCTCTGTTGCAAGGACCAATGAAGATCATTTGGACACTGCAACTGATCCAAAATGCAGTGGTTGTATACTAGTGAGTCAGAGCCATTACAAACATACAAAACATATTTTATTGTCATTGCATTGGTTACCAATAGGTTTCAGAGAACAATTCAAACTATTTGACCAATAAAGTCCTATATGGCATATAAGTAAGGTATTTAGGGACTTGTCTATTTAGAATGTCCACCTTTTCCAAAAAGAAGTCTACTCAACCTGTTCAGGACAGTATCCTTTGATTACCCCCTTCCTCAAAAGACAGAGGCCTACAGACAATGCCCTTGAATTGTGTCTTTCTTGAAGTTAGGTTCATGTCTTTACTATTACTTTTCCAGAAGATATGGAAGTCTGAAATGTGTCAGAGGGCATTTGGAGATTGGAATTATTACTATTGCGGCATTTATATTCTTTATTTGTACTTCTTTATCATCATCAGGTGCTTTATGTTGTCTATTTTATGATATAAACTGCCAGAATTGCTCCTGAAGTCTGATTATAGGAATTTGATAAATTACCTAATTAAATTCATTGTTTGATAAAATAACTAATTATTAATTATTCGCCTTACTTTCCCTGGGATATCTCTGAGAATTTTTTTTAATGGGCAACCTTTTGTAGTGTTTTTGTTGAAAAGTTTGTCCTGAGAAATATAACGCCCATGTCCCTCCTAAAACTAATGATAATAACTTTAAAAATGCGGATAGTTAGTGTCAGCATTCTCCATAAACCCAGTTTGAGATTTTTGGATGATACAGCTGAATCTCAGGAGATTAATATTCACCAGCATGTTAAAATCCTGCTTTTCCATAAAGCTTCTTAGGAATAAATCTTCCTGTACTTTGGTGAATTAGTGGTTATTTGTAAATTGATTGCTGCATATGATCATAGATTATTTACATTATTTGATTATTTATTTCCTGCATTCCATGGTGTTCAAAATAACTCACTTACTAAAGAAATATACAAGTTTAAGAAAACATCTAACATTAAAAAAAAATGCTCAGAAGATTTGTGTCAATGGTACTGTGATGACCCAGCCATAACAGGTTGAATAAGCTTGGATTATATTTATATTAAACAACTTATAGATCAGAGAAGCAATATTAAAATCAGGGGTGGGTTTCTACCGGTTCTGTCCACCTCTGTAGAACCGGTAGCTCTGAAGAGCATCAGACATAGAACTGGTTCTTACTGCTGCTGTTTTGGCCCAGCCGGGCTTCTTACCTGACCTTTATTTCCTACTTTTTCAACCTCAGCTGCTGTGTGAGGCACAGCTGCAGTTGAAAATGCAGGAAAAAAGTGCTTTTTCAAACGCTGCTTCCCTGCACGCAGCACTGCTCAGCTGTCCAGGCAGCAAGTTGACAAACATTTACACCGCATGCAGCATGCAGGGAAGCACATCATAAATCACCGAACCTCATAAATAATTGAACCAGTAGTTAACCCTGTCGGATCCCACCCCTGATTAAAATTTATGTTTTTTTCTGAATTATATTTCATTGACCCTATGTTTTTTTAATTCCATATTGAACTGAATAGGAAATAATTATTTTAAAATAATCTATACTAAACATGTATAGATGTACAATCTATACTAAACTTCTAAACTTCTTCAGAAGTTGTGGATGCTTCATCACTGGGAGTTTGTAAGAAGAGACTGGAGAGCCACTTATCTGAAATGGTATAGGGCTGTGATGGCGAACGTATGGCACGCATTCCGGAAGTGGCACGCAGAGCCACTTCTGCAAGCACACAAGAGGTCGCCTGGAAGAGAAAGCGCATGCGCCCCCAACCAGCTGATCTGCTGCACATGCACAGGTGCAGATGCGAGTGTGGGAGACGGGTGCATATGCACAGAGGCATGCGGCATGGGGGTGTTGCGTGCATATGTACAGAGGCGTGCGGTGCGGGGGGTCATGCATGTATGCACAAGGGGCCGGGGAGTCTCCGGCGCATTACATCATAGGTGCAGGCACACGAGCACACTTTTGGCACACAGCATGGAAAAGGTTCGCCATCATGGGTATAGGGTTGGATTAGAAGACTTCAAGGTCCCTTCCAGCTCTATTCTGATTTATCTAAAAAAAACACCTTGTTTATATATTACTGGACATGCTACAATATGAATTAAAACTAGAGTTGTTTGGATAGTGAGATGATAATGTTTTATAAGTAAATAGGTAAATAATAGATGCAGCAGCTATTTTAGCAGCTTAATATAGAAGAAACAATTTCCAGTTAAAAAAAATGCTTTGTAAATTCCAGTAGTAATCATAGGGGTGGGTGCTGCCTGTAGCCACAGACTGGTAAAACTAACTTAGGAAATTATAGAAATTCAAGAAGAACCTTTTATCAAGATTTGAAGTATGCCCTGATAATAATACAGGTGTACTTGAGTTACAAATCTAATGGAACCTGCCCTTCATGGTTGCAACTTGCGACAGTCGTAAAATGGATCAGTCACATGGTTGTGTAACCTTTTTTGCATCAGTCATGGAAGCAAATCATCACAGTTGTTAAGTGAATCTGGCCATTAAGTGAATGCTGCAGTTTTTAAACAAGCTAATCGTTTGCTATGGTGCAGTTTTGCTGAAAACCAGAAATAAATGCTGTTTTATGGTCACATAACTGCAGGACACTGCAAGCAGCCATTAGTGCATGCCAAGCACCCAAAGGGTGGGCAACTGTTGGAACCTCGAATCCAGGTCATAAGTATCCCCCCCAGGTAGGTCCATCAGAACTTTGAATGATTGCTAAGTAATGGGTGATAAGCTGAGGGCCACCTATAGGTGATATTTCTCTACAAAGAAGGAGACAGGAAGATGATATAAAAAGAGGGATGAGAAGTTTTTCTTTTTAATTTTGCTTCAATGCAAAAAAAAATGGCAAAGCCTAAAATTAAATCAAATTGATGACTGAGGAATATTATACAACTTGCACATATATGCTTATGCAAATTAGGAAATTGCTACTTCTAGATACAGCCTTGCATTCTGAATTCACAGCAAAAGCCTGCAAAATGTGTTGACTAGAATTAAGCACATTTAAGCTTTAATTAAATTAAAGGTTATCAATACATTGTTTAGTCTCCTCTTAAAGAAAAGTTGCATTCCCCAGAATGTGTAAAAATACATTAGTAAAGCATTTGTAATATTTATTTACTCTTATAATAATCAGATCTTTTAATGTTCACTATTAAATATTTACTCTTTATGTTTATTGTTGATTCTTAATGGTCATGAAATTCTATTGGTCTATGGAGAATCAGCTTCAGTTGCTGCAACAATAGATTTCTGCATTAAATATTTTTACTTCTATGGACAATGAAAATAAAATTCAAAAATAAAACCATTAGTTTTGTGCAAGGAAAGGAAAATCACAAACTTTCTGGTTTTCAGTAGTCAATGAAGCAATGTCAATTTTTAGAGAGGGAACGTTGAAATTTAGCTCTAAGAATTGGCTTTGCTGAATTAGGACAATATAAGGTCATAAAACACTACAATAGTTTTATCCTATTATATGACATAAGGGAAGATCCAAGAAATCATCACACTGAGAAGTGGTTTTGAAACCCAAATACTCCACGGTGAAAAAGACTAGTTTTAATGTTCTTATTCTATCCAGGGAAACAAACCAGCATTATTGTTTAATGCAATGTGAGAACACTGTATCCCTCAGGCCAGGGGTGTCAAACTCAAGGCCTACAGGCTGAATCCAGCCCACATGGTGCTTACATCTTATAGTACATGGGGCCACCCTGGAAACAGTGATGGACTGGCCCATGCATGCCTCTACCAGCGAAAAGGAAGCTCGGAAGGGCTCCCAAACTCCATTTTCACTCTCAGAGCACTGCTGGAGGCTGTCACAGCCAAAAACGGAGCCTGAGAAGGGTGCCCCCAATATGAATTATGTTGAGCTGGCCATACTCACTCTGGCCACACCCATCTTGGCCACACCCACCCAGCCCCTAAGGTCAAACACAACCCTGATGTGCCCCTCCATGAAATCGAATTTGACAGCCCTGCTTTAAGGCTAACAGATACATTCAGACCTAGAAAAAGAATGCATATATCTGCCACACAATCTATCATGGTTTGTGAGAAATGGCTGTGGGAGATAGGGTGAATGATGCTTCCCCAGGGGGATGTTCAGGTAAGAGACCATAGAAGAGGCACAGAAGCAACTCTCCCTAAGTTCTTGGACTGTAAAAGTGATAAAGAATCTGCAAGATTCTGTTAATGTAATTTTTAATAAAATAGCATTAAATTATATGGTTGTGTTTTCTCTCTAGCATGCTTGGTAATGCTGGGTATCTGGTCTGTGTTATGGGAGATGTTCCTTAATTAAAGAGAAATAGCATTCTTTTTTAAAAAAAATTCTCAGAAAACATTGAAAGGATTTCAGAAGAGAAGGAGAAACTCCCACTTATTTAGAACTAGCCAATAATCTGGTGTTGCCCGGGTATTTATCTATCCCAATCCTGTATTAGACATGAAAATCTTGTAGTCGGGACTCATGCTGTTGTACTGTCTGTCACACAATTCTTCTATTCCTCCACAAGAGGGAGCTCTGTGAACCCGTTACTATGGCAGAAGCCATTTTAAGGCACACACCGCTGAGGGGTGTTAGGGTTGTCTTACCTCCACAGTATTTGTTTCCAGAGGGTAAGACATCTGTGTACAAAGTTTGGTTGAAATTGCTCGATTCCAGAGTTATGCTGGAACATACATATATACAGCCTTTTATACATTAAAAATAATATAATAATAATATAATATAATATAATAATATTATATTATAAAGTTAGAGAGAGAGAGAGAGAGAATAAAGAAAGAATAAAGACAGAAAGATAGAGAGATAGATAAGAAGAAGAAGGAGGAGGAGGAAGAGGAGGAGATTATGATTTCAGTATTCCACTATGCAATAATTAAAATAACTTGCTTAAACCTAATTTTAAGAGAAAATTGAATGGATAAGAAAAGGAATGCATTTGCTAGTGATACATTCTTTGTTGGCCCTGATTAAAGAAACAGAAAACATTCTGTTGAATCAAAATTACTGATTTAAAGTTCCAACACAACTGCCCTTCAGGACTGCAGGCTGTTTACATCATAAAATATGCAACATTCATTCCATCCATCAAATTGAGCAGTTTGGCTATTGATTACTGTGTCTTGTTTTCACATGTCCTCCCAACTTTTCTAAGCCCATTTTTGATAATAAGAAAAAGTAATGAGGTGGAATTATTCATGTTTGCAAACAAATGGGTCATTTAGCAAGACCCTTTCATTAAACTGATCATTAATCACATAGTAAATAATCACTAATATATCCAGATATTTATGGTCTATTAAAATATGGATATGCTCTAAGCTTTGGTCAATTTTTTTAAATATTTTGCCTCTCAGTTTTCCAGGTTCCAAATATCCTCCAAAATATTGATAATATAAATAATCAGAAATGTATTAAATTACTCTTTTAATTATTACTTTAGATTCAGTAAACAAAAATATAAATATTTTAGAAGCATTGCAGAGATACAGATGATTAATTCATAAATATTATGGTTGAAAACAATTCAAAGGTAAACAAAGTATAAATGAAGGAAATCATTATAGGATAACTTGGGGGTGAAAGATCACACAGGGATTTTCAAAATAAAATAAATGTGTTTGGAGATTTTTTATTTATTGGATTCCTCAACAAGTATTCAAAATTTGATTATAATTCTTCCTAGTTCCCTTTTGAGTATATATTATTATAATGATAAACTAGTCTCAGGAAGAGATTTAATGTTTAGGTTATATTCCAAAAAACTGGAGTTTGTCTACCTATGAAGAGTTTTAGATATATTGTGTTTGGGTTGCTGTGAAAATATATGTCCTTTTGGAAGAACAATTGTGTATCAAACTCTAAAGTTGACTTAAAAAAAATTCTCAAATCTTAACATTTGAACAGCACCATTAAATATGACTTGTTATGGATTTAATTTGTTATTCAATTGGTGGCCATTATTTGTAGAAAAATAATCTGATTATTTTTGATATTGTTCAAAAGTATAGAAAGTTTAATTTTAGTATATTATTGTATTGTCTTTGTTTTTTCATTTTCCCTTATGGTGTGTATTAAGATTTTTTTTTAAAAAAAATATAGTTTATCTTTTAATTATTATTATTATTTATTAAATTTATATGTGATCAATTCCCAGTAGCCATATTTTAAATATTTGTAATTTTGAATAGTTTGGAATTAAATAATTTAATTTTAAACTATTCAAAATTACAAATATTCAAAATTTGCTATTATTTGTCACTTTTGGGTGAGATAGGTGGCTATATAAATTTGATTAATAAATTAAATAAAATATGTTTTTTATTATTCAAAAATCATTTAAAACTAACATTAACAGAATATATGGATGACCTTTTTTTTGTATACAATAGCTAAACTTCCAAAGAAATGCTTTATAGTTAGAGTGGAAGAGTTCAACTATTCTAACATTTGCTGGAAATCTAACTCTGCTAAGAGTTAGAGGTCCAATAAATCATGGTGCCCTTTTTCTAACAATTTCATTTGTCAGAAACTTGAAGAAGGAACAGGAAGATGGGGTCTCTAACCCAGACCTTATATCAACAGAGACAAATTGGTTGAAGAGGTGAAAGTGACTAGAACTTTCAGAAAAAAAATATGAATGTCATCCTTGAGTTCATTATATCAAAGGAAGGAGCGATGCAAGAGTCAATTCTATACTGGGTTTCAGAAGAGCACATTTTAATGAATTCAGGTTAAAAGGAGGTCAGCTCAAGTAGCTTGAAACCCTAAGGGGAAAAAAGCATCCAAGGAATATTGGAAGCCTAGAGTGAGATATTACAGATGCAGTTGCAAAAAATGCCTCCTAGAAAGAACCAAAGAACATCTAAATATGCCACTGTAGATTTAGAAAGAGCTTTCTAAGATTCTAAAACAACAAAGGAACACGTATAGGTGTTGTGGCCCGCCAGCAGCCAGTGGAGCTGGCTGCAAATTCGGACAGTGAGGAGGTTGGAGAGGAACATGGGCCAGTCCTGGGGTCTGGGGAATGCTCTGACAAGGGCTCTGCATCGGAGGCAGAGATGGGGCCAGGGCCGTCCGACAGTTATCAGCTGCCTTCGGAGTCGGATATCGAAGTTGGAGCTGGAACCTGCTTCCAATGTGCACATTTGCAGAGCTGCCAGGAGAAGGCAACAGCTAACGAACAAGGGTCAACTTGGGAGTAAAGGCACAGGTGGATGGCCTTCCCATAGGGAATAAATAGGAGCGAAAGGAGAGTGGTGTTTGCAGAAGACAATCAGTTCGTTTAATTAGTGTATTTCATACAGTTTAATACAGTATTTCCTTGTACAGCGTTGAGCTTGGAAGCTATTGGCTTGGCAATCCTCCAAGCCTGATAAGGACTGTGGTTGCTGGGACTTTGCTGGATGTGAATGATAGGAATTCACATTAGCCAAATTAAAAGGGGTTTTCTCAGGACAAGGAGTCTGTTTCGTGATTTTGTGAGAACAGTAGGAAACAGAAGGAAGGGATCATAAGCAAAGAAAGAAAGAGGCAATTATCCTAAACTGTGGGGATCAGAAAAAGAATAAGCAGAATGCCATAGGAGTTGCAAGAAATGCTATGAACATCAAAAAGCTTTTCAGATATGTCAGAAACAAAAGGAAAGGCTAGCTAATACAGTAGGTGTTGTGGAGCAAGGCAAACACGGAGCGAACTTCAGCTTTGCTTTATTGTAAAAATAAAGGGTTGCCGCGGCTGCTGCGCTAACAAGGCAGCCAGCTGGCGGACAACAGCTGATGTCATTTGACAACTGCCTTTTATAGCCGGCTGTCAAATGACATCAGCCAATAGGAACGGTCCGTGTTCCCGCTGGAAACACAGACCGGAGTGAAGACTTTAGCTCAGTCTTTCCCGAACGCCACAGTAGGCATACAGTCCGATGTGAAGAGAAAGGGAATTATTAGTAACTGTAATGGCAAGAAGTCACACATTCCTAACTTACAGTTATATCTCATGTCTGTCTTTTTTCAGAAGGAAAAAGAAAATGTTGCTGGCCATATGAATAAAGGAACAAGTTGACAGAGTAAAAATATTTTACAGGAAGTCTTAATTGGGGGGATAAGACCATAGGAGAGATTTCTATATTTTGTTAGTATAAGAGGTATCTGGACAATTTATTTATTTTCTTTTTTTTAATCATGTTGCTACATAATTGACATTTGCTCACTAGTTCTGTGCATGGACATGAAGCCTAATATTTGTCTTTCTTCCTAAAACTGCAATTGTTCAATGATTACACCGATATAGGAAGGGAAAAAAGGCTGTATTTTTTTCAAATATCATAGCATCTGGGAAAGCTTCTTCATTTAACAAAGTAAGGCAATGCTTCTTCTGCTGATCCTTTCCCCTTGAGAATTATTAAATATTGTCCAAACTTAAAGGATGAATTTCAGCAAATTATTCTAAGCAGATAATCCTCAACAATAGAAGAGACTTTGCATTGCACACAATGATTCTATTCCTGCCAAATACAGGTTAATTCTCAACTTACGACCACAATTGAGCCCAAAATTTATGTTGTTAAGTGAAACATGCAGTTGTTAAGTTAGTAACATAGCTGTTAAGGGAACCTGGCTTCCCCATTAAATTTGCTTGTCAGAAGGTTGCAAAACAGCAGGTGGATATTCAGCAGGTTCTGACCAGTTCTGGAGAACCGGAAGTGGAAATTTTGAGTAGCTTAGAGAACTGGCAAATACCATCTCTGACTGGAGGTTTTACATTATCCTTCCCCTGCCACGCCTACCAAGCCACGCCCACATAACCAATAGTAAAAAAAAATTGAATCCCACCACTGTCGCAAAAGCTGATCACATGATCCCAGTACACTGTAACCGTCTTAAATATGAACTACCTTACCAAGCATCCGAATTTTGATTATGTCACCTGTCACTTTTTTCACTGCTGTTGTAACCTTGAATGGTCACTGAATGAACTGTTGTAAGTTGAGGATTGCCTGTATCAGAATTCAGGGAAGTCTCTGTAAGTAGGTCCAGGACACTAGCTTTAGATTCAGTGTCTAATCTTTATTTTGCTTTTATAGGAAGAAGTGTCAGGATAAGAGAGTGCAATATATCCTATACAGTGGTGGAATTGAATTTTTTTTTACCACCAGTTCTGTGGGCATTGCAGGGAAAGGATACTGTAAAATCTCCAGTGAGAGGTGGTATTTGTCGGTTCTCCGAACTACTCAAAATTTCCACTACCGGTTGAGTACCACCTCTGATACTATGTACTGTATTATATACTGTGGTGATATCCTATTACTATAGAACACAAAATAACAAATACATTCTCTACAATAGAAGGGAATAGAAGGGAAAATTAAATGAATTCTGATGACTTTAAGAAAACTTGCTTTGGCAGAACATTTTTCAAACATTAGATATACATGAGTTCCATTAATGTATTTCTCCCTTTTCTCTGTAAAATATTAAAATAGAAATTGCAAATCTCTTTGTGAATATGTGGGAGGGGAATTACTTCTCATTGCAGAAACCATATGTCATAAGAAACAAAATGAGTACTGAGTAGGATATCTTTTTATCTTGCATACCAATAGAACATATATTTAGACAATAAAAGCTCAATTCTTTCTCGTTGATTTTTTTTTCCTCCCAGAAGCCTTATTTTAACTCTGGGAAGAAATTAAGGCAGTCTGTGTATCTGAGAAATAAAATATTGATGCTGACAAACCTAGCTTAAGCAAATGTTCTATAGATGTATAGAACGATTTAGAAAATAGCAATAGCATTTAGACTTATACACCACTTTACAATGCTTTACAGTCCTCTCTAAGTGGTTTACAGAGTCAGCACATTGCCCCCAACACTCTGAGTCCTAATTTTACCAACCTAGGAAGGCCAGAAGGCTGAATCAACCTTGAGCTGGTGAGACTCAAACTGCTAAACTGTTGGCAGTCGGCAGTCAGCAGAATTACCCTGCAGTATTGCATTCTAACCACTGCACCAACATGGCTCATGCCAACACAGCTCCTAATATGCTCTAGACATTATTCTCTCACAGATGAATAAGTTGTAGTAGAAAATACACTGTCATATGCCCTGAATTTCTGCATAACATTCATGGAAAACCATATGCCAGAGAACCAGTGGTGGGATTCAAAATTTTTTACTACCGGTTCTATGGGTGTGGCTTGGTGGGCATGGCAGGGATATTGTAAAATA
>JANHFN010001282.1:134608-147246 GCA_032468175.1 Toxicocalamus goodenoughensis | reverse complement strand
AATTTTAATAAACCATGCAGACAAAACTATTAACATTCCTACAGCCTGTTCCGCATATTATCTCAGTCTTTTAACTAAATTCCAGCTGAACTGCTCCACTCTGCATGGCTGCAGACCCTCTGGACTCCCAGTACGTCATCTGCTGTTGCTCATACCTTTCAGTGGGGCTGTCCACCCCCTTACTGGCCTCCCAACATGGAGGAGAGAGGCTGGGTGGGTCACCACCCATTGACTCAATAAGCTTCAGAGGGGGGAGAGTTGGAAGAACACCCTCTCTCATTGACCTGTCTGCCTTCCTTCACCCACACAGGTGTGCGCATATGTGCCTCTTCCTCACTGTGAGGGCTAATAGTGGAGATATATCATGAAGGTGCAGATTCTTTTGGTGGTGGGGGCATATTTGGACTGCCTTGGTCTTGTGGGGGTGGGGGGTTTTTGTGCTGCTCCCTGGAATTGCTGCAGGGGCTATCTGTTGCAACCAGGGTTAGCTGGGAGATCCATTTAGCACTTGACCAGTGTTTGGTTGTGAAAGTTTGGTTGGTTTGCTCTGGAAATACACCTTCCTTTACACATTATACAAAATGTGACTTTTAAAATATATTTTAGGCCCATGTTTACACATAGTTATTGATAAATCTTAACACTAGGGTTAAATACTAGGTTTAGTGAATCGTGAAATTATTACAGAACACTGGATATTGGAGGGGAGGCTCTTTGGACTCCCCCTCAGTTTTATCCCTCAACAGCTGCAGCTTTCCTCAGCAAATCTAGACAGATGGCCAGCATGGGCCCCATGAATGGTAAGGGGGGGGGAGAGACAAAGGCCACTGTGTTGGATTTGTAGCCTCAATCTGAAAATAAGAGGCAGGCAGCAGTCCTGGGTTTCAAATCTAGTTAGAGCATTAAGCTGGCATCAGTTGATTGACTATTGACTGATTGCATCCATCCTGGCTCTCTTTGGCCTCTCAGCAGATTTCAATCATAGTTCTTCTGGAGCAGCTCCGAGGGTTGGAAGTACAGTGTTACAATTGTCCTCCTGGTCCATGGCCAGGTACAGTCACCCTTGGAAGAGAAGGAGAGGTCTAGATGTCACCCCTATTTTATGGGATGCTATAGGGCTACAGGGACATGATGGCTCAGTGGCTAAGACGTTGAGCTTGTCGATCAGAAAGATCAGCAGTGTGATCATTCGAATCCTTAGCGCGAAGTAACAGAGTAAGCTCCTGCGACTTGTTCCAGCTTCTGCCAACCTAGCAGTTTGAAAGCATGTAAAAATGCAGGTAGAAAAATAGGGACCACTTTGGTGGGGAGGTAACAGCATTCCATGTCCTTCGGGAGAGGGGCGGTATATAAATTCAATAAACATAAACATAAACATGTGCCTTCAGCATTTAGTCATGCCAGCCACATGACCACGGAGACGTCTTCGGACAATGCTGGCTCTTTGGCTTTGTAATGAAGATGAGCACACCCCCTAGAGCCAGAAATGACTAGCACGTATGTGCGAGGGGGAACTTTTACCTTTACATTACAGGGCTACAAAGCTACTCTTTCCCTGATCTCTGTTTCATATATATAAAGTCTCAGATCATCTATTGACCTGGAATGATGTCTCATCAACATCCAATGGTACATCTATTTCCCAGGTTGCCCAAAATATGTTGTGAAGACCTTTTCCCCATGTCTGGAAATGATTGAGGTATGGATGCAGAAGAACAGATTTCAGCTCAACTGCATCAAGACCAGAGGATATTTTCTCCCATCTCATTCAATTCCAACTCATGGGCAGTGAAATTTTCCATTTACAGGTGCAGGAAAAACCAAAGGTAATTTAAGATGTTGATGCTCTTCCTATGCACACCTAAATGTACCCCTTTACTTACATATATCCAAGAACATGTACATACTCATGCTTTCTTGAGTCTAGTCCAGCTGCTAAGCAAGGGCAACCAGAGCACTGAATTGTGTGTGTGTGCTCTTTGCTTGTACAACCTAGGTCTCTAAAGAGAAAAAAATATATGAGGATACATGGCCTGATTTTTCTCCTTTTTAGGAGTGCAGAAGGTGGGTTAATAGCACTTGCTTGTTTATAACATTTATTTGACTTGATTTACTAGGAGAAATTGTTGATATTGCATTGGTGACAGCTGCAATAAAAAAAGTAGCGTGAAAAACTTTGAGTTTGCAGCAATCCATAAAGTACACAAGTAAATAATTCACCATGATTCATTTATAGAAGTATCATCTTTATATACAATAATATAAATTATGATGCATGTATACAATACCCATGTAGCAGAATCCAGAACCAGGACTCAGAATCCAGAAATCATCATCACAGAAGCAAAGAATTATATCCGAGCTGTCCGACATGGGTCACAACAGATCCCATTGGCTGACTTGTTATGGCTATCCCAGCTCATAATTTCTTACAAACATTTCATAATCCTGTAAGCACTCATGAAATACATGTCTACTTTTTCTCCTACAAACTCAAACTAACCTGAAGTAATGAAGTTGCAGAAAAATATAAGGCAGCAGTACTATCATATTCTTTGTTAGTCTAAGCCATCATTGTAACTTGTAGAAAACAGGAAAATGGATTAAAAAACTGGTTATAATATACAGCTGGAACAATGGGAAAATATGTGATTGAAGGGCATGAAATGCATACCATGTTATGATCTTAAAGATTTTTTTAAAAAATAAAATAATGTACTTCTGATGCATGCTGCCAGAGAAATTGCCTAGAATGTATAAAGGCACTTCAAATTTATGTTAGGGATGTGAATAATAAGAAGGGACCTTGTATTGTGTTTGGTGGATGTGTAAACAGCTAGAAAATTCAGGATTAAAATGAACACATTGATTTAGAGGCTTTTAAAAATTAATATACAATTGAGACCAATTAATCAGAATAGAGTTGAAAGGAATCTTGAGGTCTTCTAGTCCAACCCCATGCTCAAGCAGGAAACCCTATACCATTTCAGACAAGTGGCTGTTCAATTTCTTCTTAAAAGTCTCCAGTGATGGAGCACCCACAACTTCTGAAGGCAAGTCATTCCACTGATTAGTTTTTCTCACTGTTAAGAAGTTTCTCCTTAATTCCAGGTTGTTTCTCTCCTTGATTAGTTTCCACCCATTGCTTCTTGTCCTGCCTTCAAGTGCTTTGGAGAACAGCTTGACCCCCTCTTCTTTGTGGCAACCCCTGAAATATTGGACCACTGCTATCATGTCACCCCTAGTCCTTCTTTTCTCTAGACTGGCCATATCCAATTCCTGCAACCATTCATCATAAGCTTTAATCTCCAAGCCTTTAATCATCTTAGTTGCTTTTCTCTGCACTTTTTCCAAAGTCTCAACATTTTGTTTTTGTAATGTGGTGATTAGATGTGTTTTTTTTTCCTTTTGGGATTGATGGACAAACAGTTGCAAACGTTCATTTTGCATAACTACAGTGAGATTATTGTATGCACAAAAATGGAAAGTTTCAATATTGCTCGCACTGTGCACTGGAAGAATGCTTGGCAAAAATGATGGATTTTACTGAGATGGCTAAATTGACTTCTCTGAAAAGAGAAAAGACAATATCTATGTTTATTGCTGACTACAAAACTCCTTATAGACTTTTTGTGTAAAATAAAAAAATGAACTTAAGATTTATGGTTTTGAGGATTCAAGACAGATTGCAAAAGAAGAGAGGTATGTTGTAAATGATAGAATAAGAAGTAAATTTATAATTGTATTTATAACTGCTGTGAAGAAGACTGGAAGCTTCTTATGTCTTCTTTCTTTTCTGTATTTCCTTTATTTTTTTCCCATTTCTTGCACTTTTAGCCTTCTCTTTGGTTACTTTTCTTTTTTTTTCTTCCCTTGTATTAATTTGTATTTGTTAGAAAGGAAGGAAGGGAGAAAGAGAGAAAGAAAGAAAGAAAGAAAGAAAGAAAGAAAGAAAGAAAGAAAGAAAGAAAGAAAGAAAGAAAGAAAGAAAGAAAACTCCCAACTCTGATTTTTCTGCTATTTATGATGGGAGTATATATTTGCTGGCTGTTGAGAGCCATATATTAGAATGAGACTTGTGGTTTTGCTTTAGTTCAATTTCTAAGTGCATTTCAAAATGTTGGGTTAATGCCAAACATACTAATTGTTCTATTACATTTAAGATAGACAATATAGCACTTTCCAGATTTCTGGATTTCACTTCCCACCAGCTCCAGCCAGCATGGCTAGCACTACCAGTTGGAATTTGCTGTAACTCTTTATACACCATGGATGGCTAATGAGTTTTCTCCCAGTTCATAGGTAAGCATGTGGCAACTGGAACCTTCAAGGTTTACACAATTACAACATTTCTAAAACAAGTGTTAATTCCGTTCTAAAAGTTATTCTAACTACTTATATTAAAGATGATATGATCCTTGGTGCTTGGTTAATTTTAATTGAAGTTCAGTCTGTAAAATCATAGCTCCAGACCTAATAATTATTGGCATAAAACCAGCAATAAACCTGGTTACAGAGTAGTTACAGTAACATATGACTGGTATTTGGTTTTCTCGGATCACTCTAATTGTAATTTATGTAATTGTTCTGTTCTCACTACACATTAGTCTGTGTGCAGCTAAACATGAAGCTAAACCCACCTATTCTCCAATAAAACAGACAGATCTGGATTCAAAGAACAGGATGTGATGAAACTGAGGAAAATAGTGATACATATAAGGACAACTAAATACAAGGTAGAGGTAGACAGTATTAAGTTACTGCTGAACATAACAATTAACAAAATACAAGCAATTTAAATCTCACCAGCAATGCTCTGTGTGTGGGATGTGGGCTTGTCCTTGGATGACCATGTGTCACAGATTAAGATGGATTCTTCCTTATGCTTCTGCCTTCTCCAAATGCTAAAGGAAATGAAGTCTGGCTTCCCAGCTTCCCAGTGCACTTGTTTTGAGAGTATGGTCTGAGGGGTAATGAAGTAAGGTCAGTTTCAAACAATATAATTGGTATTTGTCTTTCTCTAGCCACTAGATGGAACTAGAGAGCAACAACAGTATATAAAGATCGTATATTGGGGCATATTTGTCCCTCTGGCCACTAGTTGGGGCTAGATAACAACAACAGTATATAAAAGTTATATGCTGGGGCATGACAGTAATCATTTAATAACCTGATGAATGTATGTTATATATTTTGTATTTACGGTTTACTCAGCTGTCTGCTGAATTTTAAATTAATAATTTAAACTCACATTTCACCATCTACTCCAAGAAGAATGCATGCCTTGAATAACTTTCTACAACTTTCTTATCCCTTATGATTGTTGAGATTTGGTGGGTTTATTTTCATTGAGAAATTATTTTCATGATGTTTTTGACTTTTTGCCTCTCAGTGCATTTGGAAATTAATAGCATGCAAATATAATCAATCAGTCAGTCATACATCAATTACATTTTTGCAGTGAAATGCACTCAAAACTTTAAAGGCCTCTTATAAAAAGTCAGATGACTTTAATGTTACCATGAAATTCCTAGATTTATCAGAAAATTGGTTTTAAAAGAACACTTAAAATTACTAAGGCAAAACATGAATGCTATTTACAATCAGCTATCCATAAATCCCTAGTGCAAATTATATGTGGAAATCTTTCATCTTTTATATATAATAAAAAGCATTAAAAAACACACACAAATTAATATTGTATTTTTAAAAAATCTGACACAATTTTAAGCAGGAAATGGAAAAACAATAATTTTCTGACCCACCTTCAAAAAATATCTGTGCTCCTTACAAAAACAACATTCTAGATCTAATCAGATTTGCAAAATCTTTTGATGTCTCTCATGAAGGGAATGGGACAATTTGTCATGGCCAACTCACCATGGCCAATTCACCATGGCCAATTCACTGTGGGATACATCACCACAGCCAACTCACCATGGAACAATTCGCTATGGGACAATGTAACTATTCTATGTAATTATTTAAAATAAATAAAAAATATTTTAACTTTTGCCACTAACATTTTATTCTCTCCTTCCTTTTGCATCCTTTCTTTAATGATTCTATTCCACCATTTCTTTGATATTAGTGCAACTCTTGTCCTGCAACATGTTGACCATGGTGAGTTGGCTGTGACAAGTTGGTTATGGCAAATTGGCCATGGTGAATTGCCATAGACCCCTCATGAAAACACCGAAATTCCATAGAGTTTCGCTCACAAACATCAGAAATTGGTTGCATTTATTTTAATTTGTTCAGTCCACACCCATCCATCCTCTATTAAAGAATTCATTTTTTAAAAAAACTAAGCCCGTATATGATTTCATGAGCCTTAGAAATCACACAGATTTGGGCTATTATTATAATCATTTCATTAAGTAGGGTTTTGCTAGAATTAATTAGTTTGGGGTGATATGTTTTCTGAAGAGTGCATTTTAATTAAAATGAAACAGGCAGCAAAATCATATTACTCTTGATATAAAGTTGATAAAATAACCTTCAGATGGCCACCCTGCTAGAGGAATTAACATGATATTTCAGAACTGCTGTAGTTGTGTAAATCATGGAAACCGGAAGTTATTCTGTTCAGTTGTGAATGTCCTGGCAACATAATTTTCTTTTAAGTTGCAGTTGATTATTAGTGAATTAAAAGTTATTGCTGTGTTTTCTTAGCGTAGACTTCAGAGTAAGTATAACTTACAACTATTTGTTAAGCAACAGTTTAGATTGTCTCAGTCTTACATGTGTGCATTTCCCTACTTTTCTCCTAAGTTTGTCTTCTTCTAGTCCAGGGGTGTCAAACTGGCAGACCATGGACTGGATGTGTCACATGCAGGCCACATGCATTCCATTTCTGTGCACGTGGTCCCCCACACACATCACCTCCTTACCTGAACTGCACATGCGCAAGCCTCCCAGCTGATTTTTTGGTCCATTTGAGGCCTTTTTTGGCCTCCCAGAGGCTCGAGGGAAGCCAAAATTTCCTCTTTCCGGAAATACAGGAAGTAATAAAATGGGCCCTTTTTTTTGGCCTCCAAAGGCTGCAGAGGCTTCCCTCAAGCCTCTGGGAAAACAAAAAGGGCATCAAATGGGCTGAAAAATCAGTTGGGAGGTGCGCGCATATGCAGTGAGTTTGCTTGGGGCTCGTGAGTCCAGTGAGTTGAAAGGATTAGCCAGCTATAAACTGTTGTCCAGGGAATGCCCAAATGTGTTAACAGCACACATTTTTTGGAGAGGCATCTTTCATGAGCTCTCACTGGGATGTGAAACCTTGAGACAACAGTTCTAGCCTTTTGCTATTCAACAGATGAATATGCATGCCCAATCTAGTATAATCAGCACATTCTTAAATTTTCTCTCCATTTAATTGAACATTAAATGCATATTTTTTCTATTCCATCTTTCAGGAACAAAAACAGCATATACAGCATTCCTATCCCCTATAATGTTATGATTATAACAATACTATGATTAATAATCCTAAAACACACACAAAAAATGATTTGCCCAAAGTCATTATATGACCTTCATAGCGGAGTAAAATTACAGGCTCCCTGAAGATTTGAACATTGATATATAGGTATAGATTCTGAGCCAGCAAGGGTCTACATGCAAATGTATTTATATGGCCATCAATTATAATAATAAGAGATCTGCAGCTACTACAGTTTATTTTTCCATTTTGGTAAAACAGTTGTTGTAACTGTGGAGAGAACACTCGGCGTCCCTTAGGAAAAAAGATAGAGACTTTAATGGCCGTTTTAATGATTTTTTACTGCTCCCCTGATCTCAGTGCTTTATTTCTATTGATTTTATAATGAGAATCCATGAGACAATGGGAATAGCAAAGTTTCTCAACCTGGCATATCTTCTTCTGCTGTCCCTAGAAAATAATGACAAAATACAGTAGTATTACCCAATTCAATTGTACCGTTCTAATTGTTATAATCCTTACTGGAGTTTTTCATTTGGCAAGTGGATTATTTTTATTTTATTTTCTTGACAAATGAGTACTGCTATACTAAAAGACCCATAAATAATGTTCAATCTATGATCCACTTGAAACAATCCTTGATTCACAACACTGAGTAATTATTTGACCTACATTTTCAAAAAAATAGCCTTTTTATCTTGTATATAATATAATACAATGTTCCTATGGAAGCATTGGGGCAAAGAAGAGAGATGTGTTTAAAACTAGAAAGGTCTATTACTTTGGAGACTATATATAAATATATTGCAAATTGAGCTGATTTGTGTACATTTGTATAAACTTGGTATATACTTTTTAATTATTATTTGGTTTGTGAAGATTAAAAAAATTATTCCATGAAATACATCAGATTAATCCAGGTTAATTAAAGATTACAGTCCCATACTTACTGTCAGCAAATACCACTGAATACATTAGGACCTATTTTTCAGTTAACAAATATCAAATTTGACAGCTGCATAACTCATTGAAACTAATTTAAAAACTCTGTTCAAACAGAAATGCAAAAGACAATTCTTTTAGTTACCTTTAAAATTTAAAGGTCAGAAGAGAAAAGGAAAGACTTTAAAACTATTTTGTATTTTCTGTTTATGTCTGAAACTGGAAAATCTACATGTTTGCATGTATTTAAACTATAGCATAAGTAAACATTTTGAATGAAAAGGAATAGTGAAGTTAGTCTTGTGAATAGATCCATTAAAATAGATTACTTAATCATGACTAGCTTAACTGTGATTAACAGATGTGTAAAGGAGATATGTTTATTCAAACTAAAGTTATTAGCTTTGGATAGGCAGCCAGAACCTCTCTTTTTATGGAAATTAGCCAATAATTATCAATGGAATGGAATACATTTCCTTATTACAATATTTTCTGCCTATCAATAAGTACATCTTTTCCCCTATACAATTATTCTTTTCATATTCTGCTGAAACAGATGCTTCCTTATCCTCAAATTCCAGTAATCTTCCTTAAATGTAGTTAAACAGATGTCTCTTTATCTAAAGCTAAAACAATGAGCATTTTATCTTCTATACATGTGCTTTTCTATGCATACGATATAAGTTTTCCTTTACATAGATTTTGCTACATAATATATTTATTTGTTTTATACTGGCATTTATAAATGGCATGCCTTAATTTAAACTTATTGTAAGCATGATAGAGGAAATATTCCAATAATACAGGAATATACAGGCTGGAAAATAGGTGCCTCCGGAAATCAGCCATACATAATAGAGGGGACATAATTATATGGTTCTATTTACAGAGAGCACATATAAATTGCTTCAATTAGGACACAAATTGTTCTCCAAATTCAAAGTGAGTGGCATATTTTATAAACAAGAGTGGAACATTACAGAGGTTGGAAGCAACAAGGAAAGACAGAATGACATCATCTTTATAAAAAAGAAAAAAGAAAGGCAGCCAAAAATAATAAAATAGAGAAGAAAGTCAAAAGAATAATCAAGAAGCAGTCAAATTATGAATTAAGTGTGAAATGGATTTTGACATTCCAATGTTTTAAAAAAACTGAAATAGTGACAAGACAATTTGCTGTTGTCACTGGAAAGGAAATTTGATTCATTGTATCAACCAAATATGTAAAATATGTCTTCATTTCCTCTTGAATTTTTATGATTTAAATCTTTGGAGTGGCATCCACATTATTAATATATATAAAACAAGCAAATACATTAAATACATTGCTGAAGTTTTAAATTCTATTCAAAGTGGAAAATCACCTGGCCCTGATGAACTGTCAGAAAATTTTTATAAAGAATTTAGAGATCTTAATATCTGAATTTCTATTTTTATGGAATACTTTGTAGCAAGGAAATCTCTTACCAGAGACTTGAAAACAATATAAGATAATTTGGATCCTTAAAGCAGGTAAACATTTCCAAGAATTGGTATCTTATATACTCATCTTACCTCTCAACATGAACTATATACAGTAAATTGTTAGCTAGTGCTTATACATAAAATTAATTATACGGATTAATCTGGTTTTATTCTAGAACAAAATATATCTATCTCTATCACAATATTATTAAATATTATACAAATTAGTAAAAGTAATAAATCTTCACTAACCATATCTTCTTTAGAGATATTTAAAGCCTTTGATTCTATGGAACTATCATTTTAAAAACAAATAATAAATAAATTTAAACTTGGATCTCATTTTTTAAGAGATTGAACATATACAGTACATGGATCAATTAAAATCCAGATAAGAGTTAACAGTTATGGTTCAACTTCCATCATGATCGTAAGAGGCACTAAGTAAAGTTGCTCCATATTTCTTTGATTATTCAACCTAGCTGTTGAAGTACTAGCAATAGCACTTAGATCAAATAATCAGATTTATGGAATAAAATGGGTGATATGGTTCTAACACTCCCACGTTCTTAAGGAGTTAGAGCAGGGTGTCAAACTCATGTCATCACAGCTGTGTTATGTGACACGTTACGACTTTTTCCCCTTCACTAAACTGGGCGTGGGCGTGGCCAGCACGTGACTCATCCGGCCTGTGGACCGGAAGTTTGACAAGTTAGGGGAATGTGCAGAGGTATCAAAACTATGCTTTCCTGTTCATCTGGAAAGCAAAATTAATTTTGCTTGTGTTGGTGTCAGGTTAATTAATAACATCTACTATTAAACTTGACAGATTCATGCACCTGATCACACACATACATACTATCATATCATGATCAAGGGCAACAGAGATCTAAGAGGCAGTAACTCAGATATTCCTTAGTTAGTACACATTTAATGATACCTATTTTAGATAGAGTATTGTGGGTTATAGTTATGATATGTGGCCATTTGACAAAATGAAGTTACAGATAGTCTTCCTAAATCCTGACTGGAGGAGTCAACCCAGGGTGTATATGTTTTGTATGTTTCACGGAAAATAAGTTATCAGCTTGCACAGAATATCAAATTTAGTTTTATAAATTCTTTTATAGTCTCAATCCTCACAGTTTTAATATTCTGAATTATTGATTTTTGTCTTAGTCTGTCTCTTTTAGATTTCAGCAAATATATGTATTCAGAAGGATAGTTTGGCCAAGACTGCAGCTAGTAGCCTCTTACTAGGACAATCCCTGTTTGAATTGATTTGATTGAATTGGTTAAATTGAATTGAAGCCCATATCTAACAGTTACAATCAGTGGTGGGATTCAAAAAATTTTACTATCAGTTCTGTGGGTGTTGCTTGGTGGACGTGGCTTGGTGGGCGTGGCAGAGGAAGGTTATTGCAAAATCCCGTTCCCTCCCTACCCCACTAACCTGATTTCCAGCTCCATTCTCCTGTGCAGGGCAACCAAAGAAGACCCAGCCGATCAGCTGGGATTCAGGAGGCAGAGAATAGATGGGGCAAGGCCATTCAGTGGTGGCTTTTGTCAGTTCTCCAAACTACTCAAAATTTCTGCTACCGGTCCTGCAGAATTGGTCAGAACCTGCTGAATACCACCACTGGTTACAATAGTATGTCCAGTTGATATATAGATTACAGGAAAGGTTATCAAAGATGGAAATATATAAGGCACAAAAAATTTACAGGTTATCCACTGGATTGGGAGGCTACCAAACAGCTTTCACAGTCAGTTACATGCAGCATTTAAGGCTTGACTATAATTGGGACTATTTAAATGCAAGTTTGAATGGGTTGATAATCCCCCCCTCCTGAAATTGTCAATCGTGTTCTCAGACTTTATGTCATAAGCTGATATCACCTTAATTTAAACTTTGACTTCCTATTATTAGGAAGTCTGCAATGAAAATTAAAAACTTTCTAGTATAGTTTTTTTAAATAGAAAGTGACATTTTAATTTGGCAGGCCTGTGTTCAAGGGGTACTTAAGCACAGCAGAGAGTATCAGCATCAGCATCCTTCCAGCTAAAAATGATACTGTAACATTAATAATTTACCAATAAAGTTTTAGGTTTTTTAAAAAAAGAAATGATTGTACATATATATTTATTATATTTACTGCCTTCATTGCATAAACAAAAATCACAAATAGTTTTTAAATTTTTACTTTGAAGGCCTTGTCTTTATCTTCACATCATTTTCATGTTATTGTTTCAAGGTCTTGTCTTCACTTCTTTGGAACAGTGATGGCAACATTTTTGGGATAGAATTTGTAAAATCCCTAACTTGAATCTGCTGGCATGTCAGTCCATCTGTTCCCTGTCCTGAACAAAAGAGAAACAATTCTTTACATATTTATTCCTTTTTTTAAAAAAAGAGAGAGATAAATTGAGGCAGCTCTGGCAGCCTTTCTTCTTGAAGTACCTCTTCCACGGCCTCTCTAGCCTCAGAAAACCATGCAAAACTGTACCCCATTTTCACATAATATTTGGAGGTACAGAGGCTGCTTTAGAGCATGGCCATTCTCTTGTGGCATCTGCAGCTTCCAACAATTGCATGAGAACTGAGCACGTTTTCAAAAAATTGTTGTTGGATGTCAGTGAATGCTGGCATACACCTTTGATACACGTCACAAGTTCATCATCATTGAACAATATTGGTGAATAATTACAGGTGAAACTTGAAATATTAGAATATTGTGCAAAAGTTCATTTATTTCAGTAATGCAACTTAAAAGGTGAAACTAATATATGAGATAGA
>JANHFN010001282.1:107474-117972 GCA_032468175.1 Toxicocalamus goodenoughensis | reverse complement strand
AAGAAAGAAAGAAAGAAAGAAAGAAAGAAAGAAAGAAAGAAAGAAAGAAAGAAAGAAAGAAAGAAAGAATGAATGAAACCCAGATAAATCTGTAGATATTGGAACTCAAGCATGACCTCAAATATAGTTCATCTTCCAGAGAATTTAAAATGGCCAAAAGCATCACTTATCTAGCAGGTTTCCAGCTGGAGAAACAATGGGGGGGGGGGGGAAGCAATTTCGGCATTCCAGAGAATATAAATTCATGTTCTTTATGAGGCATTTAAGTAGTAGCTTTCTTGATGCCTGTAAAAACAGGGCAGACTCCAAAAGTGTTTTTATATTTTTACTGTAATAAATGTAGTTTTCAGCAAAGTGCCTATATTAAAGATGTATACTCTTCAGAAACACTTACGTCATCGGCACGAGGGAAATTTGCTTCAAACCTCCCACAAATAATACCTGCTTCTACCCAGCCCGAAGGGTGTGGGGTGGAGTGGATGGGATACAAAAGCCAAGTTTGAAACTCTGGCTCTTTTTTAGATGCATTGGACACGTTTAGATTCTCCCCACCCCTGTGGATGTGCTTCTCCCTCCCATTATTCATCCATGAAGGGTTACTGGTAATGAAGGGTCACTGTGGCAGCAGCCAAAAAAAGCTAATACAATCCTTGGTTGTATAAACAGAGGCATCGAACCAAAATCATGCGAAGCATTAGTACTGTTTTATAAATCCTTAGTAAGGCCACACCTGGAATCCTGCATCCAGTTTTGGTCACCACATTACATTACATTATTTGGGTTTGGCTAGTCTAAAGAAAAGAAGATTGAGGGGTGACATGATAGCAGCATTCCAGTATTTGAGGGGCTGCCCCAAAGAAGAGGGGAGTCAAGCTATTCTCCAAAGCACCAGACAGGGCAGGACAAGAAACAAGGGATGGAAACTAATCCAGGAGAGAAGCAACCTGGAATTCAGGAGAAACTTCCTAATAGTGAGAATAATTAAGCAGTGAAAACTCTGCTTCCAGAAGCGGGTGCTTCATCACTGGATGTTTTTAAGAAGAAACTAGACAGTGACTTGTCTGAAATGTCACAGGATCTCTTGCTTGAAGCAGGGGCTGGACTAGAAGATCTCCAAGGTCCCTTGCAGCTCTATTGATTGACTGAGAAGTATGAAGATAACCTTGAAGAAGGAATCAAGCAGAGCAGTTAGGTAAATACCAGCTTTGCCCCGGAAGGGAGGAACAGGTGAGAAAGAAATTCAAGATGGCCCTTTCTTGATTTTCTTCAGTATAAGAACGGGGAGAGAAAATCTGCGAGGCTTTCAAAGACTTTTGTGGTTTGGTTTTCTGGACTCTATTTCCTGACTTGTCCTTCCTGAAGGGCTGATATGCTGCACTTATGTACTTTTATCACCCGTTCGTTTAAATATCAGCTCTTTGTATATTATTATTACATGTGAATAAATTAAGTTAGATTCACCGAAAGAAAGTTAATAATTGAAGTCTTAACCAGGGACTTAAGAATTATTAAGTCTAACAATATAGATAGTTCAAAGCAGGATAAGGTTTTTGGGTTTTTTTTGGTAAAATTACGGTGTTTGGGTACAATAATTTCAGCAGTTCCAGTTATCAAGGGAATCATTTACGGTAAGTTTTACCCTGAGGGTTCCAATCACAACTGGTATAACAATGGGTTTCTTTTTCATAGGTGTTCAACTTTGATCCTGGTATTTTGAATTTTCTTTTCAATCCTAGCATTGCCCGGAATAGTAACAGTAATGAACTGGAATTACTTCTCTTCAATAATTGTTGTATTATCTATTTTTATTTTAATTCCCATAAGATCTTAACCCATTCATTTTTCCCAAATTTTGTTCATTGTGATGGTCCCAGTAGCTTTTATCCAAATCCAAACCTCTCGCAAAGTTTCCTATCAATAAATTTGGTAACTCGGTCAATTTACTAACTCAGCATAGACTGTAGTTACTGCATTCACTGATCAATAATTTGTTAATAATTTCCTCCTTTTCACTACAAAGATGGCATTTACTGTTGCTTGTTACACATTGGATTTTTGCCTTCATGAAAATAGTTGGCAAAGCTTGTTTTTGAACTGCTAAAAATAAAACCTTTCTTAAAAAAAAAAAAAGCACTCCTGATTTTAACCAACTCCATGTGGGCTGATGAAGGTCTTTTCATTAAGGTTATGGAAAGTGGGTTCCCATTTTGGTCCAATATTACAAGAGATGTTTTTCTACCTCTCTGCCAAGGTTGGGGGGGGGAAACTGCCTCTAAGTTCCCCAGAGAGCTTCCGCAGATGATCCTAGGCAGGGGTGGGATTCAATTTTTTTTTACTACCGGTACTATGGGCATGGCTTGGTGGGTGTGGCTTGGGTGGGCATGCTGCAAAATCCCCATTCCCTCCCCACCCCACTAACCTGCTTTCCAGCTCCATTCTCCTGTGCAGGGCAACAAAAGAAGATCCACAACCAGCTGGGATTCGAGGGGCAGAGAATAGATGGAAGTGGGGCCAGTCAGAGATGGTATTTGCTGGTTCTCTGAACTACTCAAAATTTCCATTACCGGTTCCCAGAACTGGCCAGAACCTGCTGAATACCCACCTCTGGAAGACTACTACACTATATATCCTCCAGAAAAATCATGATAATGGCAGCAAAGCCTAATGGATTGCTAACATGATCACCAACGTCCGCTGATGGATATGGAACGAGAAGAAGAAGAAAATGTTTACATCATGCAGTATGGCTGATCAACTCAGTTCTTAAAAATAGAAAATACATGGGCTGAAGAATATATTTTTAAGTACTATATGAGCATTTTTAGCACAAAAAAATCCCTTATAACTAAATAATTAAATAATTCAGTTGAAGGCGTTAAAAAGCATGCTGTAAAAGTCATTCTTTTATTGATTTGAAAAAGCAAGCTAGAATTGTATTACATGGAAATGTTGACAGGAGATTCCCTTGGGCTCCCTGAATTTCTCTAACCATAAATCAGGCCCCAGTAAATCTCACATTTCCAAGTTTTTGAAGGTATTTGCAGAAATAGGAATACAGGATGTTCTGATATTATACAAGGACATTAAGCATGCTCACACATGCATATCAAAACCAAAACTACAGTGGTGTTATGAAATATTTAAAAAAAAAATCTGAAAAGCTGAACTCAATAGATGCTGAAGTTGAATAAATGCCCCACAAGCATAAATAAAAGACATTGCAATATAAGTCACTGAACTGAAATTAAATCAGTGCCTCGACTTTATATGCCTGTAGTTTATAAGTTTAAATTAAAATGTTCACAAATGCCATTCACATTAATGCATAGCAACACAGATATATGCATCATTTCATAAACATGTGAATAAGAAGACGGAGACATGCTTTTACTTTTACCAAGTTGCATTCAAGGCTCTGCAAAGTTTTCAACTATTCTAGCATGAGTATCACAGACACACTTACACACAGAAAGAGACAAAGACATTTGCAGGAGTTGATGCTCTTGTAAAAATGATAAAAGCAGTGTTGTGTAATTGTGATGCAATGATCTGCTCTCTTTATATGTCTAAGCAACATTAGAATGCTCAAACAAGAAGGAAAGGGTGTGCATCACAATAGCATAGTGCGCACTTCTGTATCTAAGCTTTCACAACCAAAGCTTTCACTTTCAAAGACTGAAAGGTCTTTATAGTGTAATAAAATGGCTGCAAAGAACATTAAAATAATTTCTCAATGAAGGTATGAAGACAAGAAGGAAAAGGGAAAAGTTCCATCACTTTTTCTAAAAGAAAAACAGACCAAAGCTTTTTAAGAGTTAAATTCTGTAGTGAAATCCAATATAGATGTAAATCCAACCTGGTTAGTTTCACTACTCATAAAGTTGCCTCAGCTTCCATATGGAAAGCTGGAAAAAATATGTGAAGAAACAAAAGAAAGTTGATGTTAAAATCCAACAAGGGGTTAGAGTAAATCAGCCTTCAACCAGTCAATTAACTTTTAAAAATAAGAATCAAATTAAAATAAAAAAACATTGAAATATGCAATTAAAACCCATGTCTTAATTAAAAAATTGAACAGTTGAAAGAAACCCTAAGCCTAACACTAACCCTAACCCTAGCTCCTACTATGAATTGCACCTTCCAGGATTTCTCTTCCCAGGAGTATCCATGGTCATCCAAGAGACATCTTGGGTCATTCCTAGCTTTTCCCATTCATTCTAGGGAGCAGACTGCCAAGGAACCTGCTTTGTCAGCAAAATCAGCAGTTTGTCAGCAAAAGAAGCAATTTCCCTTCCCCTCTTCCCTCTGCCTGCCCTGCTCAGCACACCATCTTGAAGGTAGATTGACAACAAACTGAATATGAAGCAGCAGATAATATAACTGCAAAGGACACAAATGCAATTTTAGGTGCCCCAAAGGAAATATAATTTATGAAGCACACATTTTATTCTACTCTGATTTGGTAGTCTCCATCTCAAGTACAATGTCCGGTAGTGGACGTACATTTTAAGAAACATTCAGACAAACATGTTCAAGGAATGACAATGAAGCTTTGTGAATGAAGACTAGAAAATAAATGGTATGGGGGAAAAGGGTTGGGGATTTTTGGCCTTTAGAAAAGACATCTAAGAGAGAAATGATAGCGTTCTTCAAATGCCTCCAAAGACATCACATAAAAATGGTCAATGAGAATCTTGGGAAAGGTATTTTCAGTATGTGACATGTAACTCTTTTTGAATCGTTTTCCTCTAAATGTTTGCTAGAGACCGCCAAGAAGGTGTCTGAAGATGACTTTAATTTCCCGATAAGGAAATATGAAAGGAAATAATCCTTCAGACGGATTATTCATATTCTTCTTTTTCTATTATCAAATTCTATTATCAAATATCAGATTAAATACATTTAATCTGCTTCTATATCTGTATTTTTTTAAAAAAACAAATCCCCAATGTATACATTTTTATATGAATAAGATAAAAAAAATCACCAGTCAGGTCACATTCTACATACAGCAAAGAGGTCATTGTTTGCCGTTCAATCAGATTAAAATGAAAACTATTAAAAACCTCTGTTTTGCGATTGAAGACAGAGGAAGTTTCTTTCTACTTACAGTGTGGCTTGATTAAAAGAAAAGTATTCAGAATTGTGAATATTATTTTTTTTTAAAAGTCTATATGAAATATTTAGAAGTGTTGGAACTGTCGGAATATTATCATTAAACCTTGTTAATTAAGACCCTTTTCAAAATCTAAAGGTCTGCTAAACTCAAAATAGTTGATACATAAAGAAATGCATTATCAGTAAATGGAAAAAATTGATGGGTTTATAATACTTTTTATTTTCCCTCAAAAAAAAAACTACAATAAACTGGGTTAATATTTGTGTGTGTGTGTATAAATATATTGTGGTGTCTGTGTGTATATGTACACATGTGCATATATTAACAGAGCTAGTAAGTGACTGATAACTCAAGTACTGTCAAACTTGTCAGACCAATGCCCCAAATAGCATTTAACAGTTTGACACTAATTTGATGCAGTTTGAATTATGCTGCATTAAATTAGCATCAGAATGCCTAAAATAATAACTAGAGTTTATATAATCAGCACTTTGCCATATTTGAGTCCAGAAAATAAATGCTTTTTATGAAGCGGATCATTGGGAAAGAGGAGAGAAGCAGGTGAAAAGAACAATTTCTTTGTGTGCTGAACAGGGAGAGAAGACCATGAATTTTAAAACGAGACTGATAAAAAGTAACGAAGCAGACAATTTTTAGAGAGAACAGAAAATGTCTTCCACTTGCAGCAGTTAAAGATAGAATAAAACAAAGGATGTGTCCAGTTGTATATGGCTCCTAGTGTTATCAAACAACATACATTTCTCCATCTTTTCCTCCTTAAGCTTTTTCAATATGGAAACAAAAACAGATGGAAGAAGCAATGAGAAAACTGAAAAGGTTTCCTGAGAAAATACTTTCTGAGCACAATGCTTTGAAATAAAATTTCAAAGAGCAACACCAGTTCAGTTTTGGTTTGCACAAGAAATAATAAGGCAAAATAGACCGGGAAGATCCAAAAACATTGTAGAAAAAAAGCCAACCATTTTTATACCTTTACCAAGAAGAGCCAAAAAGACCAAGAAACAGCTTAAATATAGTGGGACATGTCATTACATTTGAGGACTTGATGGTTTATCCAGGGGTGGGATATGACAGGATTAACTACTGGTTCAGGATTTACAAGCTTCCCTGCACGTTGTGAGCCGTATGCTTGTAAATCATCATAAATTGTCATCAGCATTGTTATGTACTTGTTTAGTTTAATCTGATTGGCGTATTTACTTGGTTTAATCTGATAGGCGTTTGCAGACGGCGGTAGTTTTAAAGAGCCGTCATTGGCCAAGAGCCATGAGCAGCCGCTATATAAAGGCTGCCGCGGCTCTAATAGAGCTGAGCCGAAGTTACAAAAATAAAGAGCTGAACCTTGACAGCAGTCTCACGCCTCTCATTTCCCTGCGATAAAACACTTTCCACATGATTAAACTTAAAATTATCTGGACTTTTTTTTTCTGATGCTGCTGCTAATGTACATCTGACTGATCAAGAGGTCCGAAGTGCAGATTTCCATGGTTGGCTCCCAGCCAGGGTTGCAAACAAAAGCCCTCCAAATAGATGCAGTAATACAGATTTTTCTTTATACCTCATCCTGGATGAACTATGTCTGACAGAGCCTTACAATGGCAGCATAATGGGAAAAAATTATTCCAGGTGACATTTATATAATTAAATTGGTTGCAGTAGAGGGGAGAAATAAATAAAGAGATTAAGACTGGTGCGAACTGGCAGGAAGAAGTACTTACTTGTACAAAGAAGTTAGAAGTTGATGGGTGAGGTAAATTTCTGGTTGTACAGGGTCTGAAACTGAGAGGTCAGAAGTAGAAGAAATAAGATCCTAAGATAAATAGAGGTAAAGTTTAAAGTTTAAAGGATAAGATGTTTCTTATTTGCTTGAAATTAGAAAGTTAAATTAGAATTGAAAGCTTGTAAAAGAGATGATCTCTCTCAAAGAGCCAAGAAGCTAGAAATGAAATTCAAAAAAGCCAGGAAAGATATAAAAAGCAATGGATACACAGAACTAGTTTAGTGGTTAAGATATCAAGCTTGAAACTGGAAGACCATGAGTTTTATCCCCCCCTTAGGCATGAAGCCAGCTGGGTTCCCCTTGGGCTAGTCACTCCCAGGTGTAGGAAACAGGTAATAGCAAACCACTTCCAAAAAAGCCTTCCCAAGAAAACTGCAGGAAGTCATCCAACCATGCAGTGCTGACTTGAAAATGACTACACACCGAGAGATGCGTGGGGAGAGAAAGGAGAGGAGATTTAGCTGTGGGTGGGGAGGAGGAGAAGGTTAGTCTAGTAATAGGTAGCCCAAGGAGACAATAGGCAAGGAAAAATACTTGTCAGTAAGCAAGAGATAACAAGGAAGAAGCACAAGGGTGAAAGGGACTGATTGTTTCATCGGTGCAGAAAATACCCAGTGAATCAGGTGGGAGAGGAGGAAGGTTTGAATTACTAAAAAGGTAAGACTTAATTCAGACCAGGCAGGAGGTGGTGGAAAACAAATCGAGTGGCCAGGACAGTGGAATTGACTGTTACAAGAGGCTTTTTCTGGAAGATTATTGCCTCTTGCAGGTGGGGAGAGGGAGAGTTGGTTTATTTCATGCTGGCTGGGAAATTCTGGGAGTTGAAGTTAAGTTGCCAAGTTTGAAAAATACTGGTTTATTGAAATATCAACTGTCTTAGGGAGATACTCTACCTTTAAAAAACTTACACAATTCTTGAGACAATAGCTAGCTCCGAGTAAGCCTCTTTGCAGGACTTCCATTGAGGTAATGATTCAAAGATACTATTGTACCTACATAATGTTATTTATATAAAGGCATGATTATTTTTGTACTATAAATAATACAGTTCTTAGTTTATAACTAAAGAGGGATAAAAGAAATCACCATTAAAGTTCCCCCTTCTGGTCAGAGAATTAGTAGCAGGTTTTAATTTGTAAAGAACCTGGAAGGGGTCTTGCTTGAAAGGTTTCTGAGGGAACCAGATCCTTGGACTCCAAACAAGGGATTGTGTGTTTCGAACTACATTTGGGGCCTAAATCCAGTAGAGCAGAAAGAATGCATGTCAAAATATTATGCAAAAAAAATCTGTCCAACCCTACAGCAAAAAAATAATAATAAAAGTTAAACTGGGGGAGGAGCTGATGAAATATAAGCTTCCTTAATGGCACTCAGCTTCCTTTTGATTATTTATGGCAGAAGCACCAGGAGGATAAAGAACATAAGACTGTTATTGATCGAAAAAAGATTGCTGGATTTCTAGTTTCAGTGCAGATTTCACCAGCTTATGTTGTATCAAATACCTGCTGTCCCAGGTCATCAACCACCAATAATATCGCAGTTGTAAAACTAAACTGTGAATTTTGCATATTTCCTACAAATTATGTAAATAGTTACATAAATGACAACTGATTATGTCATTCAGGCTACATGACTCCTAGTGCAATGTAGTGCAAAGCTACAGTATTTTCTTTACTTAATCAGAGCACAGAGAGAAGTATGCAGATACCTGATCCTTGCAAATGGCTAACAGGATGCAAATATTCACATAGGTTTTTATATACAAATGCAACTTTCACTTCCAACTTTTTCTGCAACTGTCAAATGACAAGGGAACAGTGCAAGTAGTTTCAAAATTCTGCTTTAAAAATGCTCAGATCAGAATACCCAATCAAGAAGTTTAATATCCCTACAGTTGAGTACCATTATCCTGGTTCAATTTATCTCCACCATTGCTGCTACATCTAGCTCAATCTATCGCATAACTCCTGGTGGCTTTAAATGTTGTGTTTTTTTGCCCTAGACAGCAACAGATAATAATAATTTTTTTTAAAGGCGGGGGAGCTGTGGAACTACAAACCAGTCAATCTGACATCAACACCTGGGAACATTGTAGAGCAGATCATAAAGGGATTGACCTGAAAGCACTTTTAAAGCAATTCAGTAAATACCAAAGTCAGCATGTCAGCAGTCCCCAAGCAAAGATTTCCCAAGAACAATTCTTGCCAGACTATCCTTACCTCATTTTTTGATCAGGTAATTTCCTTTGTAGATTATCAAAGCACCACAGATATGTCTTAATTTTTTTCTTTAAAAAAAAAACACCTCCTAAGACATTCTCATTAGTTCAGTTTGAGCTAAGTGAATGCATATTTAGTTTAAAAATCATGCAGAGTATTCATCATTAGTTCCTCATCAATCTGGAGTGAGGAATTGATGTGTTTGCTATAACATTCAGTCCCGATCCTATATTCTTTGATATATTTTTAAGGACTTGGATGAAGAGTTGGAGGGACTGCCTACCAGATTTGCAGAAAACACAAAAATGAATGCAACAGCTAATATCATAAAAGATAAAATAATGTTCAAGACATTTTTGATAAGTTGGAGAGATAGGCTGGAAATTACAGAATGAATTTTATAAAGAGAAATGTAAAGTTCCTGAGCTGGAGAGCAACATCAATTGCATCATTATAGAATATGGGATTCCTGGCATTGAATAAGAACTTAGAATGAGAGTTCATTACAAACTGAATATGAGCACTGTGATGTCGCTACAAGAAAGACAAATGTAATTTTAAGCTGCAACAATATAAGTACAGCTTCCAAATAACAAGAAGTAATCATTCCTTTTTATTTTGCATTGGTCAGACCACATCTTAATAAAGGGTTCAGTTCTGGGTGCCATGCTTTAAGAGAACTCCAAATAAACATGAACAAGTTCAAAGAAGAACAATGAGGATGATCAGAAAATTAAAAATTAATTTCATGAAGAAGGATTCAAAGGATTAGAAATGTTATCCTTAAGGAAAAAAAGATGAGGATTCGGTTGGGGGGGGAGCATTCTTCAGATACCTGAAAAGATGTCATACAGATTAGTGCTCTGTGGTTCCTTTATGTAAAACTCAAGATTCAAATTACAGGAAGGAAGAATGTGACTGACATTAGGGGAAAAACAGCCTGACCCTAAGAAATCAAGAGCGTTTGATAGTTGAAATAATTTTCCTGAGAAGTGGTTTCTCCCCACCCCCTGCCATCTGCAGAACATGTTCAAGCAAAAGTTGCCCAGCCATCTGTTGGGGAGATTCAAATGTATTTTTCTGCCCTGAAGTGGGAGATTGCATTCAATATCTTCAGTAGCTCTTTCCAACTCTGTGATTTCAAATTGTGGTATGACTTGTTGGAACAACAGTTACTATGGAGTTTTATGCCAGTTGGAAAATAACTCTGGACAAGCACTTGAATTAGGTGATGTGGGCATTGAAGTAGCGGTTGGTGTGTGTTTTCTTCTGGTATATGGTTTGTCCTAGTGTGCCATCTGTTTTTTTGTAGATTAGTACATCTAGGAATGGTAGTTGTTTGTTTGTTTCCGTTTCCAT
>JANHFN010001282.1:92521-107374 GCA_032468175.1 Toxicocalamus goodenoughensis | reverse complement strand
ATAGAATATTTTCAAGCCTCTAGTTGGCAGTGTTACAAAGTTTCTTTGCTCTCACTTTCCCCCTCCTTTTCCGAGCAAGATATAATAAGAATTAATAAAAAAAAGAAAAAGATATTTTTTAAAAAAGAAATAACTAAAGGGAGCCTCTAGCCTAAAATATTATAAAATATTCTTTTAGGCTTATGTTTGTAGGCTCATGTTGCTACTTACTTACTTATTCATATTTGAAGCACAAGCTTCTTATACTCTTTAAACAAAAAAATGATGAAATTTATTATAAGCATATAGCCATTTAAAATTCCTTAAATTATAACTAAAAGAACAAAGAACATAAGTATAAAAAGTGATATAAACTAAAAATAATCATAAAAACTTTGTGGGTTTATTTTTATCATTTTCTTACATCATTCCCAGCCAATAAATCACTACTGAAGGATGGTACTTTCTGGTCTCAGTTCCAATTTTATTTTAAAATTTTCTTTCACTACCATGTTCTTTCTTTATTACAGTATTTACAGCTTATGTTGCAGTACAATTCCTCAATCAGGTAAATCATTGACAGGGTTGTATACTATCTATAAAATATCGGGCACCAATTTTCACCCAAATTATAGCTTGGAATATGTTTTATTGATTTTTTTTCCCCATAGCAATTCCCATTGCTCAATTGTAATTACCTCTTTGAAGTTTTGCACCATTTAATCAGGCAGCTATTAACTTCTTCTGTCTCTGTATCATAAGTCAAGTTTATAGACATGGTCCAATAAAAGATATTGATTCTGTATAAGCATTTCAAATTCGGTCATCTTACTCAAGGTGCCTTCTTTGTTGAGGTATCATTTTATTCTTCTGGTAATTTGTGGGTACATTAACAAGGTAAGTTTCTACCTTCATTAAACTATTATTTCTGTGTCTTTAATCTGTTTTCTGAATCTGCATATTTTCCACTGTAATCACAGTGGAAAATATATAGTCATATATGCCAATAGGGTTATTGGCATATATGACTATATATTTCCCACTGTGATTACCCTTGGAATATAAAATACTTAACAGTGATGTTAATGATGAATGTGCCTGACATATAAACATAATACAGTGCACTCCTGGATCAGAATTTGGCCCATCAAGTCCAGTAAACTACTGTTACAATGGCCAACCAGCTGCCAAAGAAAGCCATTACAGTAGACTTCCAGAAGCAGTCATATTCCTATCAAAGCTAACAGCCACTAATCACCATTGCTTCCATGAATAAATTAATGATTTATCATTAACTCCAGAAGAGTTTGAATTTTTAGAAGTTTTATCTTACAATTGTAAGATTGATGGTTTGCATGCCATCTATTAATTGTGGGTTCTTGGCGACTGCATATATAGATTCTCTTCATAATGATCTGTCTTAAACTGGCCTTTCAAGTCTTTCAATTTATTGATTTATTGCTACTATAACAGATTCTATCCACCTTATTCTTGTTATCCTCTTCTTCATTTTGTCCCCATCTTTTCCAACATTGAACCCTTTTCAAGAGAGTTGACTCTTCTCATACAGTATGTCTGAAGTAGAATGAAGAATTTGATCCTCTATGTTACAATGTGTCACTTCAACTTTTTCCTTTTTTTAATTTATACCATAAATACCTGTGTATTGGTTAAACTAGTTCCTAAAATTGATATTTTCCTACTCAGAGATTTTATCAGTTCTCTTATCAATGATAGACAAATAATACAGTTTGAGATTATAAAAATGAATCCTGTTTTTCCTTCTAAGCATGGTCACATTTTGAATCTTAATTTTGTTTTGTTTTTCACTCTGCATCAATCTGTTAATTTTTCTTTGCAAACCTATAAAACTTTACCTGACATTTTTCTTTTTGTATTCCTCTCTTTGGATTTTGTTTCCAGTTACTTGCATGTCTTTTGGGACCGTGTCCACGAGGACTTCCAGATCGATTTCAAATAATAATAAAAAAGACTTGTCATCCTTTTCTTTGTCCCTTTAGATATTAAAAAGCTTGCAGAGAGTGGTCCATTCTCTGTGATCACTGATATATGATGTTCCTTCCAAGTTTTGAACTTTTCTCTTTGGTTCTTTTTTTCAAGAACTTCTGATAGGGAAGTCCATTTCAATTGACAAAGGTTTTCCCCATATTTGAAAATATTACTGTCTTATTTTTCTTGTTATTAATATTTTCTAGTGATTTTATTGTAAGCCTACTTTTGTCTTTCATCTTCCTGTCTATATGATTTTGGAAATGGATTTCCTCATGTATTCACCTAATGTTATAGTAGTGTATATTATTAGGTGATTGCTTACAAGCAATATTCAATAAAGAGAATGGTCTATGTGATCATTTCCTTTTTCATAAATTAAATTCCATATTATTCTTCCCACTTTTTAAATATTCTTTTAGTCATTTGGATTTTGCTCATTGTCACTGTGGTTTCATCACTGGCTTTTGTATGATATTGTTTATGAAAAGCCAATAATATTTTATTTTAGAATAAATATTAAAGGGATTAATATCTGGTTATAAATTGATGAGTAGCTCTATCATACTAAATCAATGCAAAGACCAGCCTTATTCATATTTTGCTCATGCAAAAGCCAATAGTTCCTGGAAATTGACACCAGGAAACATATAGTTTAGTGACAGCTAGAGAAAGTATCTTCCATCATAATTGTCCACTGAAGCTTCCTGCTTTTAGGTGTATAAATAAAATGAGAAATGGCATTGGCTTTGTCACTTTAGAGTAAGTATGGCATTGTGATTCATATACAAAAGGAGAGGGACTTGCACTGCAATAACTAAGTGCTCCATTCATACTTTTGCCTCCTCTGTGAATGTCACTGTCTTCCATTTTTCTACAATATGATGTTTCAGATTTGCTATAGAAATTATTTCAAAAGGTGATAATTTCAGACAATTTATAATAGGCAGAATGCAGGTTCTTGTATTTGCTTTGTGAAAGCAACCCTTTACTGTTACTGTTTGAAGAGCTAAAAGACATGATTAGGGATAAATCATTACAGAAAAAAAAAATCTATGTCTCAGGTGTCAAATTCGCAGTGTCACATTGCCATCATGTGATGTATCATGACGTCTTCTTCCTTCGCAGAGCTGGTGTGGGTGTAGCCTGTGAGTGACACATCTGGCCTGTGGGCAGCCAGTTTGACATCCCTGATATGTGGTTGATAGAAGTTGAAAATGACTTGGTGATACATAATCAATCAATGATTAATTAAATGCATTTTATCCTAACAAATGGGAATTGCCAGGAAATAGTTTACCAGTGGCCATCTGCAGGTTTGGCAAAAGATCAAAGATGTCAACATTTGTAGAGTGTATTGACACTACAAAATGATCCTATGGGGACTTCCTTCATAAAAAAAATTGATCCATTCAATTTTCGCCCAAATTGATCATGAAATTGTGACTTTTAAGAAGATGTCCAAATTCACTGTTGATTCCCCCAAAGTTTTCACTGCTTTTTTAGTGCCATGACAGAAGTCTTTATATCTTATTTCTAAGAGGCAGATGAATGATACAAAATATGTAACTGAATACAATTTATTCTCAATTTTCCATAACAATGTGTCCACAGAAGTAATGGCAACTGCTAAAATGGCTTGGAGACTCTATTTCACTATTACCCAGAATTGGGGAGTTTTAATACCTGGCAGAGCAGATTGAAAACTGATTCTTCCAGACTGCTCCTGTCATGCCCCCATGGAAGATGAACAGCTTAGCCTTGTATGGCCCTTAATCTTAAATTAACATCTTTTTCCCTCATGCCATTTGCATAACAGCATAAAGTTTTGTTATGCTTTTTGAAGCAAGAATAAGGAAAAGTATAGAAAATAAATATATATATATATATTAAAAAAACAACTAAAGGAGAACTGTATTAATCTGGGAGCTTGTAATTGGGAAAGTTTACTTTAAAATGCAATGGGAACAAAATCATTCAGCATATTTATGTGCACAATGGGTTGTGCTGATTCATTAGATTAAATTCCTTGTGTAGAAGAATGTGTCAACAAACACACGTTAAGAAGCATTGGCCTGGTAGAGAAGCTATAAGAAACTTCTTTCATCATACATCTTCATAGTTCAGGATAGGGAGACATAAAAACAAATAAGTAACTTCCCACTTTTGCTGATTTTTTACCACCTGCTAAATGATTTAAATTGTTCTTTTCCAAACACAAGTGCAGGTTTAAAAGCTAAACCCCGATTGAGATAATAACAATAATTAAATATGGTAATATTATCAAGTGAAAGCCATGAACATTTGGAACTGATTAACTATAAATTCCAATGTTACAACAGTGATCAATTATCCAAAGCCAAAAGCTACAATGAAAAGCTTTTCAAATGGCCAAAAAATGTGATGGTATGTGATTTTTTTTCTTCATTTGTTTTTTTTAATCAAAAATAAGAAAATCAACACAGCAGGTAATAACATGCTAATTATATGGGAACTTAACATGACATATGCATTGTAAACATGGCTGGGTTTCAGAGAAATGAAACATATTTTCATCTGCAATCTCTTAACAGCACATCCACATTCAAATTAAAGCAAGGACAGGAAAAACTCAATATTACAGACACTCTTCTGAAATATCCCATTTCCTTTGTCATTTTCTGAATAGCTGGCATAGCTGGCATAGAACATTTCCAAAGTGAGAGGTCTATCATTCAGGTGCAAAAAGGAAGAATATCAAAGTTTATTTTTGTGAAGAAAAAATGTGTTCTAAAAAGTCTCCTTGAGCAAATTTATCCAAAATCTGTGTGGCTGAAAACAAACTGAATATGAACCAGCAGATAATATGACTGCAAAGAAGGCAAATGAAATTTTAGATGCACCAAAGGCAATATAATTTCTGAAGCAACGGATTACAACTGTTCCATTCTGATCTGATTTGGCAGTCCCTGCCTGAAGTACAAATGTATGGTAGTGGACATACATTTTAAGAAGCATTCAGACAAACATGTTCAGGGAATGACAATGAAGCTTATCCAAAGACCAGAAAATAAATGCTATGAAAAGAAAGAGCTGCGAATTTTTAGCCTTTAAAAAAGACATCTAAGACGGAAATGATAGCATTCTTCAAATACCTCAAAAGATATCACATAAAAGTGGTCCACGAGTCTCATGGGAAAAGTATTTTTTCAGTATGTGACATGTTACTCTTTTCCAATCATTTTCCTCTAAACATTTGGTAGACACTGCCAAGAAGTGGCTGAAGGTGACTTTGGTTTCCCGATAAGGAAATATGAAAGGGAAATAATCTTGCAGATCAGAGGTAGTATGCAGCAAGTTCTGACCAGTTCTGGAGAGCCGGTAGTGGAAATTTCGAGTAGTTCGGAGAATCGGCCGCACACCCATCTATTCTCTGCCTCCAGAACCCCAGCTGATTGGTGGGGTCTTCTTTGGTTGCCCTGTGCAGGAGAATGGAGCTGGAAAGCAGATTAGTGGGGTGGGGAGGGAATGGGATTTTGCAGTAAGCTTCCCCTGCCACGCCCACCAAGCCATGCCCACCAAGCCATGCCCACAGAACCAGTAGTAAAAATTTTTGAATCCCACCATTCTGCAGATGGATTATTCATATTCTCATTTTCTATTATCAAACATATTTTAATCTGCTTCTATATCAATCTATACCTTTTTTTAAAAAAAGTGCCCAATATACACATTTTTATGTGCATAGGATAAAACCTGCTTAGGTCAGGCACTTCCACATTCTACATATGGCACATTCACATTCTACAACAGGGGTCAGTGTTTTCCAGCCAATCAGATAAAGCTATTAAAAATGTCTTCAAGTATTGCTATTTTGTTGTTGAAAACAGAGGAAGTTTCTTTCCTCTTACACGATGGCTTGATTAAAAAATAGCTATTCAGAATTGTGAATATTATTATTTGTTTTTTTAAAGTCTATATGAAATATTTGGAAGTGTAGGAACTGTCAGAATATTACCATTAAACGTTGTTAAGTAAGAGCCTTTTCAAAATCTAAAAGTTCTGTAAATTCAGAATTGTTGATACATAAGGTAAAGCATTATCAGTAAATGGCAAAAACTGATGAATCTATAATATTGCCCCTAAATAATTTCTACAATAATGTGGATTAAATTGTGTGTGTTTATACATATACTGTGGTGTGTATGTGTATGTGTAACTGATGAGTAAGCATTGTCAAACCTGTCAGACAACTGTCCCAAATAACAGTTTGAAACTAATTTGATGTATTTTGAATTATGCTGCATTAAATTAGCATCAGAATGCCTAAAATAATGTCTAGGGTTTTATTCTGTATATATAATCAGCACTTTGCCACATTTGAGTTCAGCAAATAAATACTTTTTATGAAGCAGATCTTTGGGAAGGAGGAGGGAAGCAGGTGAAAAGAACAATTTTCTTACTTTGCTGAACAGGCAGCAAAGAACACGAAGCTTAAAATAAGACCGAAAAAAGAAATGAAGTGGAAAGATTTAGAGAGAAAAGAGAAAGTCTGTCATTAAGGACAGAATAAAACAAAAGATATGTGCATATGGATGACTCCTAGTACTATCAAGCAAAATACATTTCTCCATCTTTTTCTCCTTAAGATTTTTGAATATGGAAACAAAAATAAAGGAAAGAAGCAGTGAGAAAACAGAGTGTCTTCTCAGAAAATATTTTCTGAGCACAATGATTTGAAATAAAATTATTGTGTATTTAGGCTGAAGCTAGGTCCTGATGACTTATTTGAGCATACCCATAATAGTTTTCTTGGCATGGTATCAAAATGGTTCTAGGATTCAGATCAGGTTCTTTTAGACAGGCCCCCATTTTAATTCCTACCAGGCTCATCTATGTTTAGCTTTCTTGCTAACTCAGGATCATCCAGGATTTCAAAAAGCAAAACAGATATGTTGTTTGCACATAAAATTCAAAAACTACAAGCTAGACTTGGAAGATATAAAAGCAAACCAGTTCCATAACTTTACCAATACCAACCAAAAGAACCAAGAAAAGTTTACTTTATCTTTAATACAGTCAAACATGTCATTAAACCAACTTTATTGGCTACCAACAAATATGACTGAATAATTATATATCAGTTCATTAAAAAAAACTGCTGCTGAATCTATCGCTATGGTGATATTCAAACAAAGCTTGAAAGTTGAGGAAAAATCAATAATGTGTACCCATTTGAGAGGTCACCATTAACATTTTTATCTTAACAATACAACTAGTTTCTTAGTTGCCTACAACTTTGCTGGCAGTCTCCTGCTTTGTCAATGCTAAGTAGAACAGGGTTAGGAGAGTTGAAGTAGGTATTTGAATCGATATTGCAAAAGTTCCTGAATTTATATTTGTGAGACAGAGGGTTACAGTTGCAGAGATACATCGAGAGGCAGGTAGACTAATATGTCTAATATGTCCCATTGGAAGTGAAACTGCCAATGTAATGTGGGTTATGAAATAGTTATACAAATCTCATATTCAACTCAAAAGAAGAAAATAGTGTTACAATTGGCTCGTTATTCCTACTCCTCAGATTAAGATTATACCTCAAATGTGCTTAGTCCTGAGATTCGGAAGATGTAAAGGGCCCATTACTTGGCTTTACTATTAGATGTTTAATCGTTGTAATCGCGGTTTATATTTTTTTATTTTGTGGATATTTTTATTGTTTTAATGTCTATTAAATAATTTTAGAATTGTACTACCCAGAGTCACTTCACTGAATTCAGCAGCTAATAAAATAAAATAAAATAAAATAAAATAAAATAAAAGGGACAATTCTATTTCTTGTTTTACCATACTTCTAGAAATGAATCTTTCTTTATAGACTGAGTTCCTTATTAAATTTGATTACTGTTTCAAACCATCTGTGTGATGATAACTTTGTGCTATTTTTCACACACTGTGCCTGCCACACCTTTTGATTAATTGTTGTTATTGCTGAAGTAGGAACAATCTGTTCAAACAGTGATATAAATGTACAAATCAACACATCAAGTCTATCTGCAATATGTTCACTATGAAAAAATAAATCTGGAGACTAGAAGGACTATATTTGAATTTGGTGTCAATGGATACCTTCCCATCTTAGCTCTTGGCACCTAATTAAAGATAATGTGTGATACGTCAGAAAAATCAATCGGCTTTTCATTGTTTTCATCTGTGAAGCATTGAATTAAAAAAAAGAAGAATTCATTTTCTTTTTATTCCTATACAGTTAAGAATACGAAGCATGAATGGCCAATGCACATTCCTAACTAAGTAAACCAACACAGGATGAATATCACCTAGATAATGCACATGCTTATTGTACAGAAATAGCCTACCTGTATGCATGAATGTGGTGGAAGACCCTTGTACCAGTGGTGGGGATTTAAAAATGTTTGCTACCTGTTCTGTGGGCATGGCTTGGTGGGTGTGGTAGGGGAAGGATACTATAAAATCTCCAGTCAGAGGTGGTATTTGCCAGTTCTCTGAACTACTCAAAATTTCCACTACCGCTTCTCCAGAATTGGTCAGAACCTGCTAAATATCACCTCTGATACACACATATACAGAAGGAGGGAGGGAGGGAGAGAGAGAAGCACAATTAAATGGTGCATATTAAATGGTACTAGTTATCCTTATTTCATTTTGGAAACATTTGTGTAAATCCAACAAATGTTTTATGATCTAAACATGGAGCAACAACAAATCATAGCAAGTCACATTTCCCACCCTCTCTTCCCTCTTGGAGATTGAAGGATTTTGTGCCGTTGTATGAAAATTTCCAGGAACAGAAAGCAACGATGAAGGAAAGTTTTAAAATTGTAACAGAAAGGAAATCTATTTTTAGATAGCAGATTATAAGTAAAGCCCAAAACTTAGACAGCTACAGTCCATGGGAAGGAAGGCAAAAAGAAAATGACAACAGACTAGCAGTTTCTCAAAATGCAGGCAGAATGAGGGGGGGGGGAAGAATTCTTTTTCCCTTTATCTATTCTCTTTATCTTCTCTTTATCTATTTTTTTCTCTTTGTCATTTTATTGCTCCCTTATGGGCAATAGATCACAAGTCATTGAAAAGTTAGGTCATTGAAAAACAGATATTATTGGATTTAGACTGCAACATTCCCACCCTACTTTTTTCCACATATGATAGATTTAGTAAAATTATGGCAAATGTTCTGGAAATCTCAATTCAATTCAATTCAATTCAATATTTGACTAAATGTGTTGTTTATTCCTAACAATAGATATTTCTATTTTGGTTCACATTAAAAATAACATTAGATGTCTTCAAAATATTTTAAAATATTTACATTTAAATTGAGAAAGTCTAAAATCAGCTTTTTTCTAAATCAGTGCTAAATGCATCCCCCCCCTTTTTTTTAAAACTGTTTTTTCTGTTTCTTCATTTGAAATGCTCAGTGGCCTTTTTTCATATGGAAAGGGAAAGACCACTTTTCAGGCTGAAATAGCATATAATGTACACTCCTCATGGATCACTGCCATAATCCATTAAAATGTTAACATGAAAGTAGCAAAACCTTTTAATTATTAAAGGAATTAAAAATTAATTATTAAAATAATTAAAATTAAATCACCACATTAAGCACCAGTGTTGTCACCTCCCATATCTATTAACAATTTTCTCACACAGATGATAACTAATAATTATCCAGTATTTGTATTTTATTATTTGAAATTTCTCTTAATAGAATATGTGATGAAACAATGTTAATTATAGATTTAAAATGATGAAGTGATATAATTTAAAATTTATTTTCTCACTCTTTAAACTTCTGTTTCTGAAGGCTGAAAATGAATAGTTAATTAAGATATATGTTTTCCACTCATTCTCATTAAATTAGTTTAAGGTTATCTAATTAATCTATTGTTCTTATTTTGAAGAACCACATTCATTATATGTGGTTCTTCAAAATATTTTGGCAAAAAATTTTGCATGGAACTTTTCTAGTTCAAAAAAAGCTGAAATCCCCTAATATATTTATTTTATTTATTTAGCGTATAGTATCTACAAAGGTCATGCAATCTATATATATAAAAATGAAATATCGCTCATGCACCATCACAAAATCTCCAGAACCATAAAGCCTACAAGCTTGAAATTTGGCATGTATGTTCCTCTTGGCTTCTAGGTGCTCACTCAGAATGGATTTTTCAAAATGACCATTAGAGCATTAATATTTCTTAATACAGTAATTAACATGTTCTGATGCTATGGAGTTTTACTCCCCCTCCCCACCTTAAAAGAACTCTGTTCTAACTGCCATTGCCTCACCTTTTGTTACGTCACATTCTGTTACCTTAGTAACTCCACAGCCATTAAACTCCATGACTCTCTAAAAGATGCAAAGTACACTTCCAAACAGGAAGCTACTTTGGGATCAAAGGTTATAGTATTTTTATTACCCACCATCCAGTCACAGATGAAGAAGCTCCTTGGATGACAAGCAAAACATCATCAAAGAAAAACCAGTAAATCCAGTTGTCTCCTGAAAAAAAAGCACCTTTGGGACAACAGTTGGAGGATTGTATTTTACATTTTTACAATATTTTGCTGAAAAGATAGATAGATGATAGATGGATGGGGAGGAGGAGAGGGGAGGGGAGGGAAGGGAAGGGAAGGGAAGGAAAAGCAGGAAAGAAAGAAAGGAAGGGAAAGGAGGAAAAGAAAGGAGGAAGGTTAGGGAAAGAAGGAAAGGAGGAAAGAAAGGGAAAAGATGAAAGAAGGTAAGGTAAGGTAAGGAAAAGGAAAAGGAAACTCTTATGTGTTTCAATCACCGACCACCACTGAGCCAACGGATTGTGAACCAAATTTTTCCTGCAAAGCCCAATCACATAGATTTGTCGCGCAGCACAGGTATCCAGCTAGTCACTTATATACAACACTAATAAAAACATTATTAATAATGTGTTAATAATAATAATCTTAATCATACAAGATTTATATAAACCAGAAAGCTCTTGTCCACAAAAAGAACCTCTACAGCTATACATTGTAGTAAATTAGTAAATTAAAAGAAGTTCTGACCTGACTTCTAACCAAGAGCAATTATCATCGGTCTACAAAAGAGCATTTGAGGATGCTAAAAGCAGGATAAAAATTTAGGATGTTACGTGACCTTAGAAAAAGAACACGTTAGGAATTCTCTATAACAAGAGGCTACAAGGAAACATTTTGATTTAGTATAATACTACCAAGTACTGAAATCATCACAACAGTTCACCATAAAAATAATATATAAAAATGTGCCATTAACAACAACTAAAATAGCAGTTTGAACATGTAAAACAAGTGGAATGAATAACAAAAATCAACAGTTAAAACCAGCAGTTAAAACCTGTATAAGATGATGTGGTAAAGACTATTTAAAAGTTAATAAAGATATTAGATTCCACAACACCATAAAAGATGCATTGCAAATAAAAGGTGTGTCAAATAATACGTATCTTAGTATTCTTCTAAGACCAATCTGGATGCAGTTATGTGCCATCTGACACTTTGGGACTAAATATGAAGACATCTCTATATAGAATGCATTACTATAGTCAAACCTGAAGGTTATTAGAACATGAACTAACATTTTAAAGTAAATAGTTCCAAGGAACAAGCATTGCCCCTAGTCAATTCTTCAAAAACAATTTTGGCTCCAGCTCCTTTGTGGAAAGAGTTACCCCATATACCCCCTCTCCAGAATTAGACCCTCTCATAACAAGAATCTCCATTTTGTATGAGAATTGATAAGTCAGTTAATAATTCATACAAAATAATTTGTAATATGAGACAAATTCATGACTGAAACAAAATTAATTTGAAAGAAAAAAGAAAAATGGGGCAAAAATATATGTTTATTCATTTGTCCTATTTCTGCACCACCCATCTCACCTAAATGACTCTGGGCAGCTTGCAATAAAAATGTATGATAGTATAAAAGTGTTATGAGTTAAAAACAAAACTTAAAAACCTAATTAAAACGATATTAAAATATACATTAATGAAACAGAAATAAAATTGTGACCAAATGTATTTGTTATTAGCAAGCTTTCTTAAGTCCAATCTTAAGTATTGTGGATTTGTTCTCTGGGAATTAGTTGGCATATTTCAGAAGAAATGTTCGTAGAGCTGGCAAGTTTTCCATTTTTTGATTTTTTTTTCTTAATTACAGTGGTATGGACATAAACTTTCATATGCAAAGTGCATATATTTAAAGGGACAGAAAGTGTTAATAGTATTGCTTGCAGGTGTTTCTATTAAGACTTCTGGAAAGCAAAACAAATGTGTCCCTAATGGGGAAAAAAGAAAGCAAGAGAAAGGCAAGGTTATTGGAAGAAAAGATATGGATTCTACCCATGCGAGAGCATCAAAATATTTCTGTTGGGATCTGGTTTTGTGTCTACAAGACATACAAGAAGTGTTACCATCTGGCTTTTGAATACTACAGAATTTAAACGGGAAGCAACAAACAAATTAAGATTATAATATTCAATTTAGATTAGTCGCATGTAAGAGCTGTAAGTATAAAAGTATAAAACTGTTCTGACCCAAACCTTGTTCCAAGGAAACAAACACAAAAGAGAGGTAACAGCAAAACCTTTTAATGATTATTTACGAATTCCGTTCCTTCATGGCTAAGGCTGTTTCAAACTAATTGTCTCTGATAAGGACAAGCCTTGCCAAGGTTGAGCAAGGCTGCCAAGAACACTAGATAAAGTTACTAAGAAATATTTCAAACACAAAGAATCTCCAAACACCAACCAAGAACATCCACAGGGCTTGAGTACATAAACTTCTTTGCTTCCTACAAAAAACTCCGCTTTCTCAGCTGGCTTTTATCTCTTGAGGGAAGGGCAATTATCTTGCAGCATTACTCCCGAGTCACGCATGCTGCTGCAGCTGCTCTTTCCTTCGAGCAGCCCTGTGTACACATGTACTAGGCACAGGCTCCTCGGGGACCTCCTCATCACTGCTGCCAGCCTCCACAATCTCCGAGGGCAGCATTCCACTCCCTGATGGTCCTGGGCCCATCCCTACCTCACACGCAGGCCCCTCATCTGAGTCCTCGCTCTCCAAGACCTCAGCCATCCGCATCTGCTGCTGGCGAACCACAACAAAAAACTTACTTTTCTCTATATTCAATATAGAGAAAAGTGTTCAAGTCTGTTGAGATCTATCTGTCTTGTGAGCTTTTTATCTGCAAATTTGATGAGTTCCCCTCCTGTTCCCTCATCTAAATTGTTTATGAAGATTTTGAAGAGCACTGGGCCTGAAACAAAACTTTGGGGTACCCACAGCTTACTTCCCTCCATGTAGATGTAATTCCATTAAGGACTAAACTTTGAGTTCATTTTGTCATCCAGTTACAAAACCATCTGATGTGATGCTGTCTATCCCACATTTTTTTAGCTTACCAAGAAGTAGGTTGTGGACTTACTTTGTCAAATGCCTTATTGAAATCTAAGTAAATTATGTCCACTGCATTTTGCTGCTCTACTAATTTAGTCACTTTGTCGAAGAATTAAATAAGATTTGTTTGGCATTATCTGTTTTTGAGAAACCCATGTTGGCTTCTGGTTATAATTTTGCTTACTTCTAGATGTTTAGAGATCTCTTCCTTGATTACCTTTTCCAGTAATTTCCCAGGTATTGATGCTAGACTGATTGATGAGGAGTTACCTGGATCTGGTTGTTGTTGTTGTTGTTTTAAGTTGGAAACCACATCAGCATTTTTCCAGGTAGTTCCCTAACTTCCAAGGCTCTTTTGAACCGCACAACTTTATGATGTGTAAGCAGAACCCAACCACCCAGTCACCAACAACAGTAGATCAGCAGCTCTCAGAACATACATTTCTAAATCAGTAACTACATTCCTCCTTCACTGATAAGCATACAATCTTTCCAAACACAAAACTTCAGATTTATTTATTTTCCGGTTAAACTCAGTAGCAAACATCTGATCGCAATTCCTGTTTGTTCTGTCTTCGAACTCACTGCTTTGAACATGCATTTATGATGTATTTTGAAGAAAGCCAAAGTATTAGGATGTTAATTACATTCAGCAACAGAATAGTTTCTAAATATTCATGATATACTGAATCATATTATCTAATTTTTCACAAAAATGTGTCCCTAAATTATGTCTTATTCTAATTAGTAAACACATGAACACAGTTTCTTGGGAGATGTGATTGCATATAATACATTTTTCATTTTTTCTGACTATCATACCTGGCTGGATTCAGAGTAGAACTGTAATATTTATTAATATTAGTACTGTTACTGTTACTGATAATATATGTTATGACAGAGTAGAATAAGAAACATTGGCAGTTTCACTAGAGTTTCATCACTGAGATCTACCTGTCATAATAATAAGAGATAAATATAAGATTTTAATTCAGGGATTTTAAGTATTGTATGGTAAGAAACTAATTCTATTTAAGGCTTATGTCAAAATACTTTTTTCTAAAACAGTGAGGACTAAGAACTAAATAATACAATTACCTATCTTTCTCAAGTTGCATTATTTTATCTTGCAGTTAAATGTATCATTTTCTCAGCTAAAATGCACTGAACCTGACGATGTAATTTAACTGATTTTTTAACTAATGATAGTTTCTCAAATACATCATGCATATTTTCATCTTATGTGCAAGCTTCTGGTTTAAGCATCTTCAGCGACAGACCAAAACCTCATCTCTGCAAGGCTTTGATCCGTGCTTGCCACTGGAGCACCCCGAGCCAGCTGGTTTCTGGGCTAAGCCACCCCGTAGAGGTGGTGAAGAGGGGGGAGACTGCCTGCAGGGTTGAGGAGAGCCACATCTCTCCTCC
>JANHFN010001282.1:40868-55725 GCA_032468175.1 Toxicocalamus goodenoughensis | reverse complement strand
TTCCTGCCTTCCTTACAGGATTAGGCCAGTAATTTCTTCTAACAACCGGTTCCCCGAACTGCTTAGAATGTTAACAAGCGGTTCTAGCGAATAGGTGCAAACTGGTAGAATCCCACCCCTGGTGTGGAGCTTTCTTGAAACTGCTGAGAAGGACTGTGTTGTGGAGCTATGCCTTCTGTGGGACTTTTCTGTTCTGTGTCACACGCTTTGAATTAGGTGGGAATATGAACGGATTTCCAGAAAAATTACAGACTACAAGGACTATTTGAGCTTCAGTTTGAGATGAAGACAATGCAGACTCATCCCCAACTTGTGTTCAACAGTGCAGGGACACAGGGCAGAAAATATCCTGCAGAAAGCACAGCTCCAACTTCTCCGTGAAAGAATCGGGAGGGATATGTCATCTAACTCTAATGTACAACATAGTTTTTTCAGCAGTTCCAAGAAGGCTCCACACCCATTTGCACCGCTCAGGTGACCCTGAGGACACAGACAAAGTTCCAAGTTGCCTCAATGACTCTCTGAAAAGGAGGCAAAGGACCATCTGTCTGCAGGGAATATAAATCCTTCCATTTCCCCACCATCCAGTCAGGGCTGAAGAAGCTTCTTGGATGAGAAGCGAAACGTCTTCAAAGAAAAACCAGAAAGTCCAGTTGCCTCTTGAAAAGAAAAGCACCTCTGGGACAACCACGACTCGGTTGACTGAGAATCTCCACAGATAGTTGCCAGTGAATTTCCTCCCTTTTAGGAAATCAATTCTTCTGGTTTCCCCCCCCCCCTCCACTTTTCCATCAGTTGTAGAGGCCTGAGGGTTGTTTTTCAGCAGGAGACAAGAACAGCAGCTCTTATCCTATCTATTCTGATTTAAGGCTTGACACACCCACACAAGGGCCTGGAAGGAAGCCACATCTTTAATTGTACAGGCGTGTGTGCTGTGTCTCACTTAGCAGGAGCCCTTGTGTGCCGTCAGGGAGGAAGGAGGAGGGAGGGAAAAGACAGCGCGAGGACATCCAGTTCTAAGCATCTAACTTGCCGTGCTGCTGGTTGGCAAAAACTGAGTCAACAAAAGCGAGCAAGACGGGACTGGAGGTTGGAGGAGACTTTGGCAGAGGTCCTCATATCTCAGCAGAGAGATGGGACTGATATGGTTCTCCCAAGTTGATGACAGCAGTGAGGGGAGTTGGAGGAGCTGCTGGACAAACCCCAAAATGGATGAGGCCACCCAGTTTCTTTCTCTGACCTGACATCCATCTTTCCTTTCCTTTCCTTTCCTTTCCTTTCCTTTCCTTTCCTTTCCTTTCCTTTCCTTTCCTTTCCTTTCCTTTCCTTGCCTTGCCTTGCCTTTCTCCCCTTTCCCCTTTCCTTGGTGGGCTGTTTTCTCTCTTTTCACGCAGGTGCTTACTGGCAAAGAGATAGGTGGCCTTTGATCTACATAGAGAGGCTCCTAAGACAACAAACAAATTATCCATGTTCAAATTCCACTGGATTTAAGAGACGGAGCAAGGAAGAACAGTTATGTTCATGCACAAATATTTAAATTAAACCCTTGCAGGTGCAATATTAGCTTAAAGTAACCATAGACAGTTCCTACTTCTGGTTATGTTGATATTAAAATGGCAGCTAACACCTAGTTTCTCAGATAGTAAAGCAGTACTACATCATTAACTGGGATCAGTTGGCCTTCCAGAGCCCACCAGAACATGGAATGTTTTCCGCTAAAGCCTGGTGCCAGTTTGCCACACTTGGCATATCTAATTAAGAAGTCTCCATCCAATGGGGCATCCAGAGGCAGGGAGTGGGGCAACATCTGGAGAACTGCCAATTTAAACTAAATCAGGAATCTTCAGAATGCAAAGCAGAAATTCTGCTATTGGAGTAGTAGATCTCTATTTATTTATTTTTGCAGGAGATTATTAAAATTATCCCTCTGAAATCAATACACTTTAGCTTCCGTGCACTCAGACTGAATTCTCAACCAGAAAACAACATGGTTATGGGCAGGGATCATCCATTGCATTAAGCTACATTTAATTAGTTCAGGCTTACAGTAGAATATGAACCCAGGCATTCTGGTTTGGAAACAAGCTTTTTCGGGGGAAGCAATCAATCCTGTCATCTAGACCTAAGGAGGATGTTGTCTCAGAGTCGGTCACTGTCTGAATGGACAACCGCTTCCTCTTGTTAGGGCTGAGTCTCACTTTGCTCCTCCTCATCCACATTGGTACCTTCCAAGTACCCAGACAGACCTTCTACTATAGGTGTCACCAGTCCCTGGTCCATGGACCAGTACTGGGCTGTGGCATGCTAGCAACTGGGCCATATAAGCAAGTGAAACCCCATCCGTGGGATGCAGGCAGCACGTAAAACCACGCTCCCTCCAGTCCATAGAAAAACCTTTCTCCATGGAACCAGTCCCTGGTGCCCAAAAGGTTGGGAGCCATGTTCTATCACATCTCCTGGACATCCTGGAGTAAATTTTATAATAGGGTGTCATCACATTATATCCCCTTATGGCTTCAGATCAGTGTTAAAGATTACGCTGTTGTTAATCTAGTAAACTATGGTTAGATGTACCCTGATTTAGCCCTGTTCACATAGGGGATAGAGTGATGATGTTCCATCCATATTATAGCTCCTTGTAAATACCAAAGTGACTACAGTACTGGAACTTGTACACTACTAGTACCACATTAATATACGACTCCCAAATTCCAATTCCAACTTATTAGGTGGATTTGGGCAAGATGTTAATTTTCTCTTGGGCAAATCCTTTTCTTCTGGTGTTTCAGCATGGAGAGACAGGCATGGCCATTTCCTTCCTTTGAGAACCTCATTCTTCTTGAATTTCCACCCAGGACAGCCATACAGACCAACTCTTGGATTGATTTTCCTTCGGGATTAGCAGAATGAGGAGGCTGACTCCGCATCAGCAAAATCCATGCTCCACTCTACCCAAATAAGAGGGGGGAAGGAAACCAGGATGTTCTCCCACAGTGTTTACAGAACGTTAGCTTTTTTTTCACATTGAGTCTGTTCTTTTCCGAGCAAAGACAGCGGATACACTCTTGACAATATTGCGGATTCCTGTGCCTTTTTTCAGGGTCAGCTTAGCCTCACAGATGCGTTCTGCTAAGCCATGGAAGACCATGAGTGCTCCATGATATGCTTCAGCTGCGGATACCTCATAGAATTCACAGTCCATGGAGAGGGCCAGGAGACGTCCCTCTTCACTGGAAACCTCCCGGTGATGGTGTAGATCTCGCTTGTTGCCCACAATAACAATGGGCACTTTCTCCTGGTTTGGACTTTCCTTGGTGGCTTTGATGAATTGGACTTTGGGCTGGACACTGTTGAAGCTTGCACGGTCACAGATGCTGTAGACCAAGACAAATCCATCAGCCCATTGGATGCGTTTGTCTTTGGATGAGTTCTCCTCTGATTTCTCCTGAATAAGAAAACACGTACGTTTGCAACATTTTGGCTAATTGAGTGGACTGAAAGTGATAATTATTTGAGCAAATGTGGGAAACAAAAGCAGTCGGGCTAATGATGGTTTGGTGTGTTTGGCATCATACCAAAAGTTCTGGAAAAGCACTTGGAGAAAGTGGACAGAATCTCAACTCTTGTATTACAGAAGTTGCACCATCCAGAACAGCCCAAATATTATCACAATGTCTTTGGCTCTCCTAGATCCTTAGGAAGGATACTTTTGTAAAAACTATCCAAACCTATCAGAACTTTTTGGTAGACTGCATGAAAATACTGACAACAACAATAGAATAAAAATCGGTACAACATGGCTTATAAACCACAATGTTCATAATTACAAGCAAGCAAATCATAATGTGGCTTGGTGCAATGTGAAAACACAACTTGTACCCAAATGAAGTCTGGTGTGAGAGATGTCTATGTTAGTTAAATCCCATTCAGCTGGTGTTCAGCCCGCTGAATCTTTGGATATGGCCCCCAGCGTCCTTCCAAAAGAATCCGCCAAATCATAACATGTCAGAAGGTGAAAATTCTTGATTGCATCGGAAACATTCACATAATTGTACTTAATTAATGTAATTTAATTTTCATTAAATTTAAATTAAAAGTCAAACCCAGTTTTTATTCTCACTTTTTCTTCCCCAAGCCTTTTTGGAGTTAAGCCTCGACATCCTATGTTTATTGCTTGAACTGAGAAGAAAACTGACCTCAAAATTAAACCAAAGTATAGGTAAGTAACCAGGAGGCATATAGATAACAATGAATTCACCCCTCAAAGAATGCAAAGGGAAGGATTTTTTTTTTCAAAACCAACCAGCATAGAGTTTTTATCATGTTCTATATTCTCCCATACTTTGATAATAAAGAACTATATATGTCAACTCAAGGGCCTTTGATGTAAGATGAGCTGCTTTAGAATGGGTGGGAGCATAAACACACTCCTTGCCTTGATCTCATTAAAGAATCCATGTCTTTTTCCAGAATGATGCAGGCATGGGCGCTTTAATGAGTTTGCAAACAAGTCTTGCATCTGTGCAACCATTTATTCTAAAAATCCGCTTCTAAAATGAAGCGATGCACAACCCTACTGCATATATTTTCTTTATTTGTCTTTGAGAATGCTCATTAGCCAAAAACAATGCAGGTGGGGTAGGGGAAGAACGATTTTATTAGGCAGGTATTTTGTTATTGAAAGGTAACTATATAACTACATGGAACCTTAACTATATTGGACTATACATGCACACAAATGCAGACACTGATTTATATTTATAGTGATCCTTACTTTCTTACCTGTGAACAAGGAAAGTCCCAGATGTGGAAAAGAATCTCTTTGCCTTCTACTGCCAAACTGTGTGTGTAGACAGATTCTGGGTGGAGAAAAGCAGAAAGTTCAGGACAAACTAATGAGCCATATGGTTGAGGGGAGACTTGACCCTGCGTTTTTCCAGCCTCAGTTCAATGCCCTAATACATGCCCTATGCTGGCTTTTCATTGGTCTTCTTTTAAATCATTTTTCTTCCACCATCTAACTCTGATATTATATTGGTTAATTTCATGGCAGAAAGAAAGAAAGAGCATTTTGTCCTCAAACAAGGTGGTGACCAAGCCAAGGTTAGCTTGATAATGTTTTTTAAATAAACCACAAGTGACTGAATTCACACATTCCATTAAGCCAAATGAAACAAAATCAATTGGATATTGCATGAAAGTGAGTCCTTCCACTGTAGAATATAAACTATGGCATGTAGTTTACCATTATTATTGTGCACTTATCTGCAAATGTTTTACGTAAATAATTTTCCTTTAAAATGAAACGAAGATGACATGATGAGCAGACCTGGCTTTTTTCAGCCTAATTTCTTCTTTGGAGGTATTGCTTTAAAATAAGAGTGATTTTCCTTTTGGACAAGATGTGTAAAGCTTGCTAATGGCCTGGATTTGTTTAGGTTCGACCTCAAGTGTTCTAAAAACACCCACTGTGATCTTAAAATAATCATTTATCACTTCAGAGTATCATGTGATCTTGGTCAAATACTGTGTTTAATTTGGTCAGTTTCCTCTCTTTTACGGTAGCATTTTGGAGGAAAAAAACCACCATCTCTTTAGATTTTCAATACTAAATGATTTTGAAGCCTATGGAACTTCATTTGAAATTGAAATTTGATTTGAAATTATGTTTTAAAACTTCAATTCATTTTCTTTTTCAAGTTGTTAGCCATCTTACCTATGTGGTTATATAGCATATATGACGCAATATATGTCATATGTTTTATATGAAAACAGTATTCCTGTATTTGAGGGGCTGCCACAAAGAAGAGGGGGTTAGCTTATTCTCCAAAGCACCAGTAGGCAAGAGAAGAAATAAAGGATGGAAACTAATCAAGGAGAGATCCAATCTGGAATTAATGAGAAACTTACTAACAGTGAGAACAATTAACCAGTGGAACAGCTCGCTTTCAGAAGTTGTGGGTGCTCCATCACTGGAGGCTTTTAAGAAGACACTGTGATGACCCAGGGTGGGATACAAAAAAACACAGTCACAGAAAACAGGTGAAGCCCCTTTTATTCCTTCAGTTTGCTTCCAAGCTCCGAATATATTTGATGGAAGACAAAAAAACCCCACACACAAACAGTTACATGAAGAAGGAAAAAAGCAACACAAACTAGGCAAGATAAGGGCTGGAGGATGTCCACAGATAACACACACCCAACTCAGAGAGGAACTATAACCTAGAGATATTTATACGATTTGTTTCCAGCGTTTGCCAGTACGCACGTCCAAACTCTTATTCAGTTGTCACAGCTGCAGCCCATGAAGAGGATCAAGGCTCTCTCCTCCTGAGGAAACTTCGTCTCTCCCTTATCCTCTCTTCCCTGTGTGCCAGAGGATGGAGAGGGGGTGGGCCTGGATCCTCCTCTGAAGGCTCAGCCAGCCTCTGCCCTTCCCCAGCCTCCTCCACAACCTCCAGAGCCACACTTCCACTCCCTGTTGGCTGTTCCTCCTCTTCCAGTCTCTACCAGAGGCATGACACTTGCCTTACAGTCTATACATTCTCCCTCCTATTTAAGACAACATGATTTACTAAAAGCCAGTGTATTTAAGAAAGTAATAACCTTCTACATTTAATAATAACACACTTAAAAGACTATTCAAATGTAAATCAAGGGCAAAAAACCTACTTAAAGAGTAATTCAGGAGTACTGCAGACTAACAAAACTGCTGAAAGAATTGAGAAAAGCTTTTCAGAATGAAGTCTGCGTACGTTTTGTGTTAATTATCATTTGGTTACTTCTCTTGCATATTTGTAAACAGTAAATTAGAAGAAACTTTAGCTCAGAGCAAACTGCTTTGGAATCCCAGTGCCTTGATTAATTGTTTCATATTCCCATGGGAAATTACTTTTTAAGTGTCTGTCTGACAATGCAAATTCTTAAACTTCATAGCTGTCAACGTCCTGGTAAAATTTTCTATTTACATTCACCTGAAAACATGTTTGCTGTGCACTTTATAATACAGCCAAGCAATTTTTCATTTACCTCCTTTCAGATTACAAGTACTGTAGATTTAGGAAGCAATCTGTTAACCTGCTTATCTTCTTCAAGTAAACATTTATCAGATGTACTATTATGAGGGTATTCATGTAGTTAACGTGCCTTAATGTTATCTATTAATACTAACAGTCTACTGGCTGTTAAAAAGGCTATTTAATTACCTACAAAACTTCAAGATTTTGGGTTGGTTTTTTTTGCAACATTCCAACACAGGTATTACTTCCTGATAAGATGCCAGACTTAACAACATATTTTATAAGGAGAATCCTTCACCTAACGACCACAACTGACCCAAAATGTATGTTGCTAAATGAGAAATGAGTTTTGCCCAATTTTACAACTTTCTAGCCACATTTGTTAAGGGAACCACTGCAGTTATTAAATTAATAACACTGTTGTTAAGTGAATTTTCCATTGGCTTTGCTTCCCCTTTGAGGAAGATGAATGCTCTAGAAATGTGAAAAATAAATATAATTAATTAATGTTAAATAAATAACCTTACTGTTTTCCAGCAATATTTATTACATTTATATAATATATAATATATATTTATATATTATATTTAATATATTTAAATTAGCAGAACAATACTCCATTTTGATATCAAGTTCAACAGAATTCTTCGTAAATGCCATTCATTAATTTTCACTGTAGCTTGAGTTTTATAAAATCTTTTCATATTACATAAACTGAAATCTGGGTCATTTTGCACTGAGAGCATAAAAGATTCCAGCAGGCTTCTTCCAGATTTACTCTCTGGAAAGAGGTCCAAAAATATCACTATATCTTCTCTATTTCACTTTTCTTTTTTCGGATTGCCATAGTTTATCTTTCATATATAACCATCCAGAGGTTAAGAAAGCTCCAATACTGGAAGATTTTAAGAAGAGTTTGGATAATCATTTGTTTGAAGTGGTGTAGGGTTTCCTACATAAGCTGGTCTAGAAGACCTCCAAGCTCCCTTCCAACTCTGTTTATTCTATTCTATTCTATTCTATTCTATTCTATTCTATTCTATCCTATTCAACTTAAGAAATAAATTTATGCACCATTATTTTACAAGATAATTCTTGATGGCAATTTTTTCCAACAGGTTTATTTAATAATATATTTCTACATCATAAACAATACATTTTAATTTAAATGCAGGAACATCAAATGAAATAAGTTCCTTATAAGGTCTTTCTGTATTTCAGTTCTATGCATATTAACTTACAATGTGTCTATCTCAATTAAATGGAACACAGTCTCAATCCCTTATATGTATAGCTTCCGGGCATATATCAAAGTAAATGTACGCATGAGAAGAATAGTTCCTTAAGAAAAAACATTTAGAACAGATGAAATCACTTAGAAGAACAATTTTCAATGTGTAAAAAAGATGTATATAATTCCTAAGATAGTAACTGTCACTGTGAATTTCTGAACATCTTATTGGGAAGGAGAAAAATCCACCCATTTTAATGCACTTTATTAAAAAAACATCTTTATATTTTTTTAAAAAGAAAACCTTTCTATTCAAAAAAAATATTATTGCATACAAAGTATTCCTAGACATTTTGTTCCAATTTATACAATAATATAAATTGCTCTAGAACTTTAATAAAATGGAAATGATTAAATTTTCATTTTTGATGAATAATTTTCTCTCATGCAATTTTTACAATACAAATGCCCAGAAGTAAGTTATCTTTTAAACATAAGTACTGCTTTTTTCATACAACTTTCAACAGCATATTTTAAAATACTTTTTTTTTAAAAAAACGAAATTTTCTTTTTGAGGACTTTTGATGAATGAAAAGTCTTTTTAACGTTAGGTGCTCTTCATTATGTAGCCTAACTGAACCGAACACTGAATTTCAGCCAAGTGCATCCAGTTCTTTTAAATTTCTGCTCATAAAAAGGTATATAAAAATCAATGGGAATAAATAGCATTTTACATGTTTTTGGGAGCAAATGCTTTTCTTCTGTGTCTCCTTACTTCAAAAATTAAAAAAAACCTTTTGGAAAATATATGAGAATATCTATGAGAGAAAATATGCGAGAGAAAAAAGAAAGAAGGTTCTTAAATTTATTCACTTAGTTAAATATAATTAATCTGCAGCTGTTATTTTGAGGAAAGCAGTATGCATTTTCTAAAACCGCTTATTCAGTCTCTGAGGTGATAGTAAACATTTCTAGCTTTTAGATTACTTAGATTAGAATTTCCAATGTGCATCCCGGTACCAAATTAAGTTCTTCAAACCAACTGAAATAACTCTGCATGCTTAGCTCTGCATACTACAAAGAGTTTTAGATGAATTTCCTTAGCATGGAATAGCTTGATTCAACCTGCTATTTAAAGTCACACATGTATCATACAGATAGTTCTCAACTTGCAGCCATTTTTAATTAATCATTCAAAACTACGATGGTGCTTAACAGTGGTGGGATACAAAAATTTTAATACTGGTTCTGTGGGCGTGGTGTGGCTTGGTGGGCATGGCTTGGTGGGTGTGGCTTGGTGGGCATGGCAGGGGAAGGATATACTGCAAAATCTCCATTGCCACCCCACTCCAGGGGAAGGTTACTGCAAAATCCTATTCCCACTCACCTGCTTTCCAGTTTCGTTCTCCTGTGCAGGGCAACAAAAGAAGACCCAGCTGATCAGCTGGGACTCAGGAGGCAGGGAATAGATGGGGCAGGGCCAGTCAGAGGTGGTATTTTCCAGCTCTCCGAACTACTAAAAATTTCCGCTACCAGTTCTCCTAAAAATTAAGCTAAGGTGGGGATGGGGGGTGTAGTTGCCCTTCTACTTATCTTGGGACAGTTGTAGCCCTTGCACACCCCTTGCCAGCCCATTTCTTGCCAGTCCATTTCTTCTGCAAGGCTAACAATCCTGAAAGCTTCTGTAGCTAATTACAAAGCTCTGGATCGATCCAGAGCTCTGTTATCGGCTGCAGAGGCCTTCAGGAAAGCTTTGCCGGCCACAGAAGAAGGAGTTCCTGAAGGCCTCTGACAGTGAAAAGGAGGCCGGGGGGCGACATGCACAAGTGACATTAGTAGTGGATGACATCCCTCAAAAATAAGACCTGGTGCCTTTTTTGGTGGCAAAAAATAATAATAAGATAGGGTCTTATTTTGGGGAAAACACAGTAATAATATAAACTTAAATATTCAAGGAAAATAAGGTTAGGATTTTAGTCTAAAAACAATATAATTTCAAAAATGGATTCACTCACTTGTGCAATCTGCTATAATTTTCTTGTTTATGTTTTAAAAAGGACATGATGATGATGAAGTGGTGAAGAGTTGGATTTGTCAGCTGGAAAGCCATCAGCCTGGGGTCAAGTCCCAAGTACTGCATGATGGGGTGAGCTCCCATCCTTGCCTAAATTCCTGCCAACCTAGCAATTCAAAAGCATGCAGTTGTGAGTAGATAAATAGGTACTGCTTCGGCAGAAAGGTTATTTATATGCAGTATTTTCATGCTGGTAACATGATGATGGAAGAGTCTCTTAGACAAGGCAGGCTCCCTTAGTTGAAAATCAGAAATGAACATTGCCCCCTTGAGTCGATCACGAGTGGATAGGAGAAACCTTTAAACCTTTTTATATTTAAAAAACTTTGCTGTTTAGTAAGATGATGATGATGATGATGATGATGATGATGATGTCCATTCAGTCATGTCTGCTTCTGGATTTTTCATGAGTTCTGATCTTGCATAACTTCTTTGAGTTGTTCTGTGCTCTGAATGATGTCAGCTGTGATGGTTTAATGGCTTAGCAATGTAGATGAAGACAAATTTCTAGTATGGTAAATAATTTTAACTGGTCCAACATGTGAATCTAGCAATTTAACATCCTGTTTCTACATGAATAAGTATCAATGAGTGAGAAGGATTTTATGTGCCTATTTTTTCAGATGTTTGGCAGTCATTTTAAGCAGAATGAGACGTGAGAATAAATGACTTCATTTTTCAAGTTTATACTGGTAATTAGAATATGAAATCAATTCCGTTTCTTCCATTTGATTTATAGAGATTTTAATGTATTGCTTATGTTAGCCACCCAGAATTTATTTGTAAGATGGACAGCCATATACATGTTTTAAAGCGATCAATCAATTGAATTGAACTGAACTGAATTCTTTATTGTCATTGTACGTATATAATTAATTGAGATTGTATAAATAGATGGGGTCATTTTATTCTTTGTTGGAATTTGTGATGCTGACAATTTTCACTTGAAACAAGTGAGAAGAAACATGACATGCATACAATTTTAAAGGAGGAGAAAAGTAAGATTAAAAGAAAAAAAGCATTTCCATGTAAGACACCATTAGCTGAATTATAACCATTTGCAACATCATTAGTCAGTAGCATCCTCTTATTACATGGTTGCTTGTTCACATGCAAATTGGTATAATCAGGGGCTAAAGAAGCAGGATGTACTACTTAGATGACAGTTTGTCTGCTGTCACATCTAAATGCATACACATCAGTACACTGTCAATACCTTTTACACTAAGCTGTGGAGTAAAGGTGTCAATTGATTAAGCATCATTATATTTACATGGTTGTTAGTCTCTAAATTACACGCACTCATCAGCCCACTTCTGTTCTGGTTCATTAAACTGAGCCTTTCACCACATTTCTCCCCTCTGGCTGGGTGTAATTGAGTCCCTGCCTCCTGGCAAGGTGATAATGAAATTCATTGAATAAGTGACAAGTGGGTGGGAAGGAATTTATTTACAACCTAGCCAAAGGAGACCGACCCAATTAACACTCTTGTTTAAGGACAGATGTTTCTTCCCACATATTTTATTTGGATGAATAAGGAGTTCCCTCCATTTTTTCCCTGTTGACATTTGTAAGGAAATATTTGAAAAACTGTAGCCAAGTATTTAAGTCCTTGATTTGTATTGTTTTGTCATTTTTAAAAGTTAAAGAAAACTATTGTTCACTATCCTTGCACTAGTAGGTTTTAATGAAGCTGTGAGATAACAACCCCACCATCAGATTAGATAAGGTAATTGAAGTATCACTCTGTCCCAGCTATTCATATTCAAGTTAAAATTGAGATCATTTATCAATTTCCTTTTCCAGGGGATAAATAAGAATTAAATTACATTCAATCTTTATATACCTTGTATAATTTATTAGATCTTTATCTTTTCATGAGGAACATACAAATTGCCCCAGAACAACCCCCAAATAAAATCATGCAATAGTTATATGGTTCAAATTTATACAGAGAAACTCTTGCCGTGAAGAATCTTACAGATAATCACCTTAGCATTACCCTAACAATAGACTAGATAAAATGGCATGTAGGAGAGATGTTGGCAAACAGGGAGAAGAAGAGCTGCAGTCAGGGCAAAGTTTCGATAAAAGGCAGCTTTGCCCATAGCAGAAATATGGATATGGCAAAAGTCTCTGAAGGATCTTCCCCAATTTCACTGACAGTAAGATTGATGTCAGGTTTCTAAGGTAATTCAAGCAACTAGCACTCCTGGGGAGAACGAATTCTACTTTATTGTTCAAATCTGAAAGTATATTTTCTCCCCCATTGCTTTTACAATGCAAGAAATCATTTTATATGTTTTCTAAATATGCATTCCTGTTTCCCTGTTTGCCAAGATCTCTCTCACATACATTACCTATAGCGGTGGTGGTATTCTACTGGTTTGGCCTGGTTCGGGTGAATCATTAGTAAAAATGTTACCGTTGGCTGAACCGGTAGTAAAAAAAAACATGTTACCGATTTGGTTGAACCGGTATTTCTTTCTCTTTTTTTCCTTCTGATGATCAGCTGTTCCAATGATCAGCTGTGTCGGGATCCCTCTCGCTGTCTTACTGCTTCACCCAGGAGGCTTCCCTGAGGCCCAGGAGGCAAAAAAAATGGAGCGCTGGTCTGTGTATGTGTGCGAAAAAGGCCAGAACACCTAGTCACATGGTCATGCCCACCTAGCTATGCCCACACATCCAGTAGTTAAAAAAATATTTGCATCTCACCCCTGACCTATAGCCTAATGTTACAGTTCTGGGGTGTTTTTCTATAAATACAGGCTAGCCTGTTTCTTTTGTTATTGTCAACTGTCCAGTTGTCAAATCCAGAAAAAAAAGGAATTCCTGGGACATCATTTTACCAAGAGTATAAAACTTTACTGAATAAACCAAATAGGAACAGAAGAAACAAAACCAGCTCTGGGTTGTTTTTCCAAAGCAAGTGTAGTTAGTTCCCCCTTTTCCCTATGGGCCACCCTCAGTCCAAAGCATCCACCAATCACTCCTGTTCGTGTTGTTATGGGAAACAGCCAAGACATCTGCTCAGTGTATTCTTGGGATGCCAGCAACATCTCACGGTGCCAACACATTCTTGAATACCATTCTCCCATCCTTGAAGTCCATCCATCCTCCCCTTCTTATTTTCAAGCTAAGAGTGAAGGAAAATATAGGTGAAAGTGTGAATAGGTCTTGACAGTTATATTAACTGTGAGGTGTTGTGATCATTCTTAGCTGCTTTTTTATGCTATAATATTATAAATTTTTGCTTCTATTTCATTCTGTTAGCGATCCATATTTATATATATATTATTTTATTTTATTTTATTTATTTATTTTTGTCAATTGCTTACAAAATAATAGGTATAAGTAAAACCATAGTTATGAATACATGGATACATATAAGAAAAGTGAAAAATAAAAGAAACAATAGAACAGGGACGGTAGGCACTTTGGTGTGCTTATGCATGCCCGCTATAAAATGTATGGTCTAAATGTATGGTAAAATGTATGGTATAAAATTTGTATGGTCACCCCTATAAAATGGGTGACCATACAAATTTATAAGTAGCTATTTAGAAAAAAGTAAATGGGATAATTATTGAACTAGACTCAAGGGCAATATCACAATATTTGTAAAGATTGTATTAGTTTTTAGAAGACAAATTCCATGATAACTTGAATAAAAAGGCATAAAAATTAACTCTCCTCTTGAATTATTAGAGTGGTCAAGTAGTTATTTTAAAGGAACTCTTTAATAAACATCAAAGAACTAAGCATAAGTCACTGAGAATAAATTACTTGCACAAATTTTATTTAGGCATAAGGAATGGTTGATAATAGTAGTATTGATTATATATGTGTGTGTGTGTTTTTAAACTTAGATTTACTTAGATTCTACTTAGAAAAAATAATAATTCTGTAAATAGCCAATCATAGATATCCCTCATTTTTCACTATAATTAATTTATTTCCACAATATTGGAAATAAAATTATTTTGATCTCTGAAATTAAAACTACATTGTCAGTCAAAACTCTAGCGTCAAGATTTTATGAAACTGATTGGAAAAAAGAACTTTACAATACACAATGAATCTCTGGTATTTCATACCAGAAGACATTGTGACAACACCTGTTTCTTCATTCCTACAAATATTTATATATCATCCAACCAAATCTTTTTGTACGATCATTTAAAGGATTATAAGTTTCCCTAAAACAAGAAAATTATCTGAAGACCTTAAAAACTGCTGCTGTTGCAATATTGGCCAGGTGAAATTATGATCTGTGCTACGATTAGACCAGCTTTCTTGTCTTCTTTCAATAGGAGACAAACCTGGAGAGGGCGGAGCTGGCGTTGCGATGATACGGCATGCGATCTTGGAGATCTGAGATCGCAGCCGATATCTTTGCTCCTGGATGGTCCAAGTGGATCTAAACCATCCCAAAAAGATGGTGAATGTAAATAGCGCATCCTGTTGATCCCAGGGATATTGCAAAGTCCCTGGTAGATCCAGGAGAAGCTCTTTTTGCCAGCGGCAAAGAGG
>JANHFN010001282.1:22884-40768 GCA_032468175.1 Toxicocalamus goodenoughensis | reverse complement strand
TTCTTTCTTTCTTTCTCTCTCTCTCTCTCTCTCTCTCTCTCTCTCTCTCTCTCTCTCTCTCTCTCTCTCTCTCTCTCAACCTCTCTTGCATTTTCAACTGACAGCCTACCAAAACAAAAGCAGGTAAAACACCATCTAAAACTTTATCCCCATGCCAAGAAAAACTTCACCTTTTTTATTGCCGTATCTCAGACTGCTATGAAAAGCTGAGGACGTACAGTTGCAGAGAGCTGGCAAACCTGAAAGTTACCTTTAAACCATCAACCCTGGATACCCAATCAGATACTGCAAATGCCTCTAGCAAAAATGACAAAAGAAGTTGTTGTTTTTTTTAATTAATGACTTGTAAAGTTAAAGGAATACGACAACACAATTGGCCTTCCCTTCCTGCAAAAAGCTTTGGTTTCCTTCATCATAAATAATAAAATATATTATTCTTATACCGTTCGCCTGGCAATGAAAACATGTGAAGAAGGGCTGCGTAATGTGGAAAGGCTTGACTTCAGAAGTTGTGGCTGCTCTATCACCGGAGGCTTTTAAAAAGAGACAATCACTATTTGAAATGATACAGGGTCTCTTACTCAAGCAGGGGGGAAAGGGTTGGACTAGAAGACCTTCAAGGTCCCTTCTGACTCTTATCATTCTATGTTCTAAGAGTGGAGCACAATAAACAAGAAAGAGAGAATGTTCAAAACAATACTAGTCCCTCCTGTGAAGATTTTTGACAAGGCCTTCCCCCAACACATAAACACACACACACACACACCAATTATGACACGGGTCCAGAAGAATGGCCTGATCTGCCTTGCCCGGAAGTCACTCCTCAACTTACAGTGATGAGGTGCCAAAATGTCATTAAAGAAAACATGGGCTTCCTCCCTCTTATATAATATGAGGAAGTCGGGATATTCTGCAAGCGCCATCACAGATCCGGTTGTCCTCACGTTCTGACAGCTGCAGAGAAAATGTCCAAGCTGTAACTTTGAACGGTCACTAAAATGAGCCTCTTCTTGAAAGTTACTCCTTGGAATCCTACTTTGGTGAACTAATATCTATGTTTAATTTCTTTGGTTTGTATCGATGAGATTGGCCGAAGATATTTTTCCCCACTGGTTGTGTTATCTGCTAAAATCAAGGACAGGAAAGCAAGTGTTGCATTGGGCCAATCCTGGGATTTCACATTGTTTCCCCGTTGCAAAGCCTCTCTCTGTGCAGGCGGTGCTGTTTTGTGTCACAATAAATCAGCCCTACAGGCTCGTGATTCAAATAAACCGTGAGCCACTTCCACTAAGTAGCAGCTGATGAGAACATCTGTTTGCTTTGGACCGGAGGGGTAAAATCTTAAGAACTTTTGGAAAATTTTCCACCGAGAGGAGGGAGGAAAAAGGAAGATCTCTCTTGGCGATGATGCCGGATTTACAAAAGTTTGCAAATACAGTTTTTTTCCTGCAGTTTTTCTCTAGTTAAACCACAGCTCTGGCTTGGATAAGATGCAATGCACAAATTGTCCTCGACTTACGACCGCAAGGAAACCCAACATTTCCTCTTTTAAATTTTTGTTAATTTGTTAAATGTAAACATTCCATCTTCCCTTAAACAGTGTATCGTCTGGCTACAAATATCTCTGTGCAATAACCATTCAAAATTTACAATATTACAACGTTAATATTGATTTTCTAATCGTGATATTGTGTATCAGCTCGATACTCGTGCTTTGCTATGAAACTATGTGGTCAGGCAAGTTTTTGGGGAAGAAAATAAGGGGGGAAAAATTCTGCCTCTGCCTACCAGCATCCATCCGTATTCACCCGGCTAGTATGCTGTCAGTGTGTAAGAAAGTTGAGGGCTGTTTGGAAACTGAAACAGCATTTGCTGTGTGAGCAAGAAGGAGACAGCAAGGAGCCTGGGCGTGGCTTAGCTCAACTGTTGTGTACTAAAGCTACTTGGTGCTCTGAAACTGAAACTCCTCTGCTTGTGTTTTGCATTTGGAACAGATTTCTTTTCAGGTGGGGACGGGGGGAAGAACTCCTTAGCATCAGAGCGTGTTAATAATAATATAGGAAATACTAATGCTCTGATGGTTATTTTGAAAAATCCTTTCTTCGTGAGCACTTAGAAGCCAAGAGGAACATACGTGATGAATTTCAAGTGTGTAGGCTTTAAAGTTCTGGAGATTTTGTGATGAGGCTTCAGTGGAATTTCGCTTTTATAGATATAGATAATATGTAACATTATAATAAATTTAAAAAATAAAGGCAGGATACAAATAAACCATGACTTCATGAGCGGAAGAGATCTTCTGGCATACCGTTATGTGTAAGTTCTGCCAACAGAAAGCATTTCAGGTGTTTAAAAAACGATGGTCCCTTTTCATTATTTTTCTTTCCAGACCTATCGGAAAAACGTGCAGCAAATCATCCAGAGCCTCATCCGTAAGCTGGCCTCTCTCAACCAGTATGAGGAAGTTCTTGCAAAAATCAAGGCTACTTCAACCGATAGGCTGACGGTATTAAAGACCAAACCTCAGGCCATCCAACGAGATATCATCACCATCTGCAGCGATCCTTATATGTTGGCCCAGCAGCTGACTCACATAGAGCTTGTAAGTTTATTCCCCCACTTTATTTTATTCTTGTTTGATCATTTTTCTCAGTGGTCTTCTTCAAAGGGAGGCGGGGTTGCTCGGTATTTAAGACGCTTGTCTTGTCTGGAAAGCCGGTAGCCCGGGTTCGAGACCCGAGCGCTATAAGAAGGGGTGAGCTCTGGTCCTTGCCCCAGCTCCTGCCGAACGCAGTTTGAAAGCATGCAGATGCAAGTAGATAAATAGGTACCACTTGGGTGGGAAGATAACAGCACTCCGTGAGATCATGCTGGTCACATGTCCAAATATTTTTGGACAGCACTGGCTCAATGGCCTTGAAACAGAGATGAGTACCACCCCCCTACAGTCAGCAACAACTAGCGGAGTAAAATCCATAGAGACTCCTTTACCTTTCCTTCTACAAGAATGAACGTTGACCATGAGTGGAATTTTTCTGTCTTTCAGGAGAGACTTAGTTACATCGGTCCACAAGAATTTGTCCAAGCGTTTGTACAGAAGGACACCCTGGACAATGAGAAGGTGAATAGCAGGAACGATTTTATAAACTATGGTAAAAATTGCTGGCTGGGATTGGATGAACCTGGGCACTTTGTTTTTGCTTGATTTTTCATCTGTGCCAACCCATCTCCTCATGATTTGTACTTTTCTTCCAACGCTTTCAAAGTCCTTCACATGTTTACATACGTGTATGTTACTGCACACGGTTTTGCAAAAGTTTCTCCCCAAATAATGGACTTTTGGACAAGTTAAGTATGGGATTTCAGTGAAAAATGGTGTCGGTTTGCATATTATAAATTCAGAAAGTGCATACGGATATTCAGAAAGTCCAGACAGATATTCACCACTGTTGCAAATAAATCCAGAAAGTGCATATGGGTAAATTTGCATTAAAATATTTGCCCAGTAAAAAAAGGTGTCTCTGATCTCCAATGTTAACATGCATAACTGAGTTTTCCCCTCCCCCAGTTTAGCTTTTCAAGTGGGCTTCTTCATTCTGGTGCCATGCAGATCGGTTGAGACTACAACGCTCCTCCTTACTAGTAATCCCAATATACTTACCAGTCTACTCATCCAGCATGCCATTACCCCTTGGTGTTGTAGTGTCAGCATGTCTAAAGAGGAACAAATTGGATAGGATTTGCTACAAAGCAGTATTTCCCAACCCTGCCAACTTTAAGATGGGTGAACATCAACTCCCAGAATTCCCCAGCCAGCATGGTGACTGGAGAATTCTGGGAGTTGAAGTCCACACATCTTAAATTAGTGAAGGCTGAGAAACCCTGCCATAGAGAGCTGCATAACAAAAAGGAGATATACGGTACAGCAAAGTGGTACATATGTTGGATTACTGGATGTTCTGACTGATGCTACTGCTTTGTTGTGATATTTTATATTATTGTGATTTGCAATACCATAGCATGATTTACGATTGCCCCCTTTCTGGCATGTTGCTTCAACTTAACCTAGTGACGAGTGATTGTAGGATCAACTAATGGTTTGTCCTAACAGTGCAGGTAGTAGTCCTCGACTTAAAACAGTTCATTTAGTGACCATTCCAAGTTCCAACAGCACTGGAAAAAGTGACATGACAATTTTTCACACGTAGGATCATTGCAGTATGCCCATGGTCACGCTGTCAACATTCAGATACTTGGCAATTGACTCACATTTATGACGGTTACGATGTCCCAGGGTCGTTGCGACCTCCTGACAATCAAAGCCAGATTCATTCAACAGCTGCGTTATTCATTTAATGACTGCAGTGATTCCCTTAACAAACGCGGCAAGAAAAAGTCATAAAATGGGGCAAAACTCAGTTTACAAACTTCCCACTTAGCAACATAAATTTTGGGCTCAGTTGTGGTCGGTACGTCGAGGACTACCTGCAACTAACCACGATCAGCCCTATTTCATTTCTGAGCCCAAATTGGCTTGGTCAGATGCTACCACTTCTTTAAATTTGTGGTGTGAGAAGTGAACGCCTGGTTTTTGTTTCCTTCTCAGAGCTCCTACGGGGATCGGAAGAAGTCGCGGAATCTGGAAGCTTACGTGGAATGGTTCAATAGACTGAGTTATTTGGTTGCCACAGAAATATGTATGGTGAGCAAAACGGTTCCTTGGTCTTCCTTCTATATGCAGTGCCCTTCCTTCCTTCCGCTCCCATCACACCACAAAGACCAGCTTGGAGCTATATTCTATGCACAAGATTGTATGGTACAGAAGTAAAACTCTGCACCAAACCCCCTTCAGGTTGCAGCTTTTGTTTGAATGGAGTTCACACTGGTAATTATTCCTTGCTATACTTCCTGTTGATTTGTTCCTCCGATGTCCTTGTTTACGCCACGCAAGGAATACGTCCTGCAGTGGTGGGATTCAATTTTTTTTTTTACTGCCAGTTCTGTGGGCGTGGCTTGGTGGGCATGATGTGGTTTGGTGGGCGTGGCAGGGGAAGGATACTGCAAAATCCCCATTCCCTCCGCATTCCTGGGTGAAGGGTACTGCAAAATCTCCATTCCCTCCCCACCCCATTAACCTGCTTTCCAGCTCCGTTCTCCTGTGCAGGGGCAACAAAAGAAGAGCCAGCCAATCAGCTGGGACTCGGGAGGCAGAGAATAGATGGGGTTGGCAGGGCCAGTCAGAGGTGGGATTTGCCGGTTCTCCAAACTACTCAAAATTCCCACTACCGGTTCTCCAGAACTAGTCAGAACCTGCTGAATACCACTTCTGAATACGTGTGAGTGGGTGTATTTTTGGAAAGCTGACAGCCCGGGTTCGAGAGCCGAGTGCTGTGCGACAGGGTGAGCTCCCATTCTTGCTCAAGCTCCTGCCTATCTAGGAGTTTGAAAGCATGCAAATACGAGTAGGCAAATAGGTACCACTTAGATGGGAAGGTAACAGTGTTCTGTGTCTCTTTGGCATGTTGGCCACATGACCGCGGAAATTGTCTTCAGACAACGCTAGCTCCCTCGGCTGAGAAACGGAGATGAGAATTGCGCCCTAGAGTCAGATACAACTAGACAGGGAAACGTTTACTTTTGACTCCAGCCTGAAATGTCACTTGTTTCTTTAAAAGTTAAAATCAGTGCTAATCTAAAAAGCTCAGAGATCCTTCTTCCCATTTGGGTCAAGTTCTCAGCTAAATCCCCATGTTGTGTTTTGCTCTCTCTCATAGCCTATAAAGAAAAAACACAGAGCGAGGATGATAGAATACTTCATTGACGTCGCCCGAGAGTGTTTCAACATTGGCAACTTTAACTCTTTAATGGCTATTATTTGTGAGTATAAATAAGAATCCTTTCTATCCGTTTCCTTTATGTTTTGCTTTGGAAAAAGCGCTTAGGTGTTTCTCCTTCGTCTAATTCTGCCCCAAAGCTTCTGGATCATGTTGGATAACTTGGCAGCCTCCACATTTGTTAGGGTCCCTAGGATTTCTAGGAATTTTAAGTCTGAAACCGATGTTTCTCAACCGTGACAGACAATTTGAAGATGTGTAGACTTCAACTCCCTACGTTGGCTGGGGAATTCTGGGAGTTGAAGTCCACACATCTTAGCCTGGCATGGTTGAGAAAAATGTCCTTAAGCTTATGAAAAAATAACAGAGTAGAGTAAGCAACTCTTGATGTGCCTCTTTGTCCCTTCTTTCTCATCTTCCCCATAGTGGCATTTCAGGATCAAAACATGTCCTCACCCAGCCTAGTTTTACTTCAGTGATGAATCTTTCCAAATATGATAAGCCCAGCCAGGATCCCTCACATAAACTGATAATTCACATGCATTAAAAATGGCTGCCATGTTTTAAGCCTTTGACTTCAAGATGAGTTTACTTCAATCTCTCTATATAAAAGCAAAATACCACTCACGCATCATCACGAAATCTCCAGAACCGTAAAGCCTACAAAATTGAAATTTGCCACATATTGTTCTTGGCTTCTAGGTGCTCGCTAAGAAAGGATTTTTCAAAATGACCATCAGAGCATTAGTATTTCCTGTATTATTATTAACACGCTCTGATGCTAAGGAGTTCTACTCCCCCTCCCTACCTGAAAAGAAATCTGTTCCAACTGCAGTTGAGCTAAGCCACACCCAGGCTCCTTGCTGTCTCCTTCTTGCTGACACAGCAAATACTGTTTCAGTTCTCAAACAGACCTCAACTGTTTTACATACTGACAGGACGCTAGCCAGATGAATACTGATGGATGCTGGTAGGCAGAGGCACAATTTCCCCTTATTTTCCTTCCCAAAAACTTGCCCGATCATATAGTTTCATAGCGAAGCACAGGTACCCTGCTAGCATGTGCATGCAAAACATAGTCACTAAACCGGTAGTAACACCGGTTGAATCCCACCCCTGCAAGATTCCTTTTTGAGATCTTTTGGCAGGCAAAGTCAATGGAGAAACTAGATTCACTTAACAATGGCGTTACCAATTTAACATCTGCAGTTAACAAATATGGCAAGACGTAAAATGGGGCAAAACTCAAATTCCTTACGCAGTAACCTAAATTCTGGGCTCAGTTGTGGTCATAAGCCAAAGACTCCCTGTATTTAGTGAACGTTACATCTACTGCCTTACTAATCTATTATAACACAGTAATCAGGATCAGAAAAATCCATTTCTGGCAAGTGGAGAGAAAAATCTCATTTCACTTTGGCTGCCCAGGACAATATTTATCACGATAGAGGAATTAAATCCTGTAGCTGAGCTGAAATAGAATTTAATATAGAAGTTTCAACTGCCACGCATTAGGCCGAGATTAGAAAGGCCAATTCTAATGACTCCCTCTGAATGCTTTGATTTTCAGAAAGGGTCATATACAGGAGATATTTCTACAGAATGTCTTACTCGGATATGAACGCAACGCTGATTTGGAAATTTCTTCCCTCCTTTCCTTTTACTCTGAAGAGCATCAAACGAATTAGGGTATAATAGAAGATTCCTCCTCTAAACAGAGCTGAGTGGCGTACGCAAATCACAACTACAGGTCATCCATTCAAATCACGCTGCAACATGATTAGGCGTGTTAATTTTCAATAGCTTCCAAACAAACGTGTGTTCATGCACGAATAAATTTATTGATTATTTACAGATGCTGCTGCAGTCCAAACCAACTCCGAGTAGCTTAAATACCCTACAGCAGTGGTGGCTAACCTCTTTGGGCTCCTCTGCCAGCACCCAAAAGGCAATGTGTGCTCCTCTCCATGTCCCCTACACATGCACACGCAATGTGTGCCCCCCCCCGTGCTCTGTTTTTTGCCTTCCTGAGCCCCAGGGAAGCTTCCTGGGAGCAAAACACCCCCCAAGAAGGGTTCCCTGAGGCCCAAGAGGCCCGAAAATGAAGTATGGGGGGGTGATCTCCCCTGCGCTCCATTTTTTGCCGTCCTGGGCCCCAGGGAAACCTTCTAGGAGCAAAAAATGGGTAGGTGCAAAAAGGAAGCCACACCCACCTGTCACATAGCCATACCCACCTATCCATGCCCACAGAACCAGTTGTTCAAAAGTTTGAATCCCACCCCTGACTAGACATACCCATTTCCAGCAACCATTCTTTATATATATTTAGGGGACTGGAGGCTAAAACGTATAAAGAACGGTATCATATTACCTTGCCATCGCTATTTATAATAAACTATTTACCTGTATCCTTCATCCATCTAAAACCAAGAGCAGCTTGCCAATAAAGCTCATGGAGTCATCAGCACAGAGAGTCAATAAATAAATTGGTTGCCTTGTTCCCGTTGCAATGCATTCTCCCCTTCAAATATCTAAACTCCAAGAAGAATGGGTGCACATCTAAATAAGGCATCTTGTCAATGGGGTTTAGATGGATGATGGTTACAATTAACCAGCATGCTATTGTTGAATTGCTGCCCAATTTAAATGCAGGCTCTAGTCTTCCTCAGGATCCAAGAAAACCACTAGCTTTCATTAAAAATACAGCCATATAGGGGAAGACCTTGAATTACGACCACGATTGAGCCTGCTGTTGCCAATTGAGACATTTGTTAAGTGAATTTTATCCCGTTTACGACCTTTCTGACCCCAGTTGTTAAGTGAATCACTGCCATTGTTAAGTTAGTAGCCCGGTTGTTAAGTGAATCTGGCTTCCCTGTTGACTTTGCATGTCCGGAGGTCGCAAAAGAGGATCACGTGACCCAGAGACACTGCAGCTGTCATAAATACGAGTCAGTTGCCAAGCATCTGAATTCTGATCCTGTGACCGTGGGGGATGCTGCAACGGTCATAAGTGGGAAAAATGATTATTTTTGCACACTGTTGGAAAAATGAAGATATATACCACGAGATGAAATAGTCAAGAAGATACTAGATCTGTGATGGCGAACTTATGGCAGGCATGCTACAGGTTGCACGCAGAGTTATTTGTGCGGGCACGTGAGCTCCAGGTAAACTTACCTCACTGTGCATGCACGTGCCTCCTGCCTGATTTCCGGCCTGTTTGAAGCCTTTTTCGGTCTGCCAGAGGTTTGAGGGAAGCCTTTGCAGCCTTTGCAGGCCAAAAAATACATCCATTTCATCACTTCTGATATTTCTGGAAATATAGGAAGTGACGAAATGGGCCTATTTTTCAGCCCGCAAAGCCTTCAGAGGCTTCCCTCAAGCCTCTGGCAGGCTGAAAAAGGCCTCAAATGGGCCAAAAATCAGCTGGGAGGCACAGAGCAGGTAAGGGGCTGGCGGGGGGTCACACACGCATGTGCAGATGTGGGGGGCCACACGCATTGCCTTCTGGGTGCTGGCATGAGAGCGCACACAGAAGCAATTTTTGGCACAGGAGCCCATAAAGATTAGCCATCACTGTACTAGATGGTGCAGAAATGGATAGATTGACATGGAAAATGAAACTGAAAGAGGATGTAGAATATTATCAAATGTGGAATTTATTTTACCAATGGTTGGAAAAAAGGGGTGAGGATTAAGTATGTAAATTTGTATTGTTAAGCAAATGAAATTTACCCAGACAACATGACCTTTATTAAACACTAAGAAGTGTATTTTGATAGAAAATCAATAAAATAAAATAAAAACAAATAAACATGAAAAACGGTCATCAGTCACCTTTTTCAGTGCCGGTGTAACTTCAAACGGCCACTAAATGGAACTGTGGTAAGTCGTGGACTATGTCAGGATTCTGGTAGTTACCCCCATTTAAATCATGAGTCTCGAGCCAAACTTCCAAAATTTAAAAAGGATTTATTGGGAGTTAACATGTCTTGCACTGCCTGGGTATAGCCAACTCTGAGACACATTGTCACCCTTGACCCTGGTTTTTCCCCACCCCCTGGGTGTATCGTAATTCATATTCTCCAATGGGACACATCCATAGCCAAGAGTCATCAATCATGCTCTCCAGTTAGTTTTTTGCATGACAGAAACTTCGGTCACCTAGTTTGAAAACTTTTATGGAATGCAGTTTTAATTTCAAAGCTGTCGCACTGCTCCCCCCTCCCTTTCTGTTGGCCACTCTAAAAGACCATAGAAATATTGTATGAGTTGACATTATACTGGGTACCCAAAGAAGGGCACAAGTAACACCTCTGCTCCTCAAACTGCATTGGGTGCCAGTTTGCTTCTGCATCCAATTCATGGTGACTCTTCACAGGTTACAACATCATTGAAAAAAAGTGACTTATGACTGTTTTCTAATAGTTACGACCATTGCAGCATGATCATGTGATCCAAATTCAGATGCTTGGCAACGTAACATTTACGACTGTTGCTATAGGTCAGTAGTGGCTAACCTTTTTGGGCTTGCATGCTAGCACTCAATGCAATGTGCGTGCCCTCCACACATCCCGCGCATGTGCACACAATTCCCCCCCCCCCCCGCCACCCCCTTACTTGCATTGCACCTCACGGCTGATTTTTCTGCTGGGTTGAGGCCTTTTTCGGCCTCCCAGAGGCTTGGAAAAACCCTCTGCGAGGCTTTTCAGGATGAATTATAGGCCCGTTTCATCACTTCCGGTATTATGAAAAGCCTTGCAGAGGCTTTTTCCAAGCCTCTGGGAGGCTGAAAATAGCCTCAACCCAGCAGAAAAATCAGCTGTGAGGTGCATGCATGCACAGTGAGGTAAGTTTGCCTGCAGCTCACGTGCTTGTGGCACTTGTGGCACGCGTGCCCTAGGTTCGCCATCACAGCTCTAGGTGTTACAGGTAGTCCTCGACTTACAAGCAGTTGCTTAGTGGTCATTCCAAGTTTACAATGGCACTGAAAAAAACGTGAAGAAGCTCAAACCGGAAGCTCAAGGTTGCAAAGCCAAGTCAAATGGGGAAGCCAGTTTTATTTCACCACCAGGTGACTAACCTATCAACTGCCGTGATTCACTTAGCATCCGTGGCAAGAAAAAAAAAATCCGTAAAATGGGGCAACGCTCACTTAACAAACAAAAGTTTGGGCTCAGTTGTTGTGGTACCTTGAGGACTACCTGTAGTTATGACCTATAAAGCCCTACCTGGCATAGGGCCAGGTTACCTATCATCCCAACACATCAGCTTGTCCTCTACCCAGTCAGGCAGAGACAGTGCATTATGGACATTGTCCGTTTAAGAATTTTACTGGCTGGGTCTAGGAAGAAAGCCTTCTTTGCCGTTGCCCCTACCCTCCTGAAAAATTCTTCCACCACAAGTGAGACTGCCCCCCCCCCCCCAAATTCTCCATTGTGGCCTTCCAGAAAGGGGGTTAAAACATGGCTCTGTGCACTTTGGCAACAATGCCCAAAGGAACATGCAGTCATAAGAGTTGGTTAATGCCATGACAGTCCTCCCTTGGCCTTTGTCAACCAATTTTTAACAGAGTTAATTATTCTTGTTTCCATAGGGGGCAAAATGTTATAAGTTGTAAACTTTTTTTTAACTTTTTAAAAAAATTTATACACTGCTTTAGATTTCGATGTTTTACTGCCCAGGGCCCCTCTGTTCTGACCCACGCCCTTTTCCGACAAACACAATTCGAAAAGAACAGAAACCTTGTAATACTTTTACAAAATAATTAGCTACGATAAGCTCAAGCCTTGCCAAACTGTGCCGAGACTTGCCAAAAGATAACAGACAAGAAATAATTTGCAAAATAAGAATCTTCAAATACAAACTCGGGATACTAGAATGTCCGCAAGGCTGTAGTTTCAAAATGTCTTTGCCTTCTGCAAAGAAGGTTAGTTTCACAGCTGGCTTTTATCTTCTTGAAGGAGGGGCCATTACCTTGCAGCTTTACTCCCGAGTCGCCCGTGCTGTTGTAGCTGCTCTTTCCTAAGAGCAATCCTGTGCGCACGCACATTTGGCACAGGCTCCTCGGGAACCTCCTCAACGCTGCTGCCAGCCCCCACAATCTCTGAAGGCAGCAGTCCACTCCCTGATGGTCCTGGCCCCTCCTCTGAGTCCTTGCTCTCCTCAGCCGTCCGCACCTGCTGCTGGCTAACCACAACAAATGGTCACTAAATGAATTGTTGTAAGTCAAGGACTGCCTGTATTATGTTAGTACTTTCTGACAATATTGAAGGGCAGCTTCATTGCACAGAATACCTGTTGTGTGTCAAACGGATGGCTATGTAAATCAAATCTTGTTAAACAACCATGTAAACAAACTTCCTTTTGTCTTGACAATGGTACTGTCATGCCCCTGTTGAAGTCAGACTTTGAGGGAGAGGAGGAACAGCCGACAGGGAGTAGAAGTGTGGCTTTGGAGGTTGTGAAGGCTGGGGAAGGGCAGGGGCTGGCTGGGCAGTCAGAGGAGGACCCAGGCCCATCCCCTCTCCATCCTAGGGCACCCAGGGAGGAGAGGATAAGGGAAAAACATGAATGGTGTGGTCTATGGGAGAGGAAAAGACCTTGATCCTCTTCATGGGCTGCAGCTGTGAGAACTCGTTAAAAGGACGGACATGCGCATGGGCCAGTGCTGGAAACAAATTGTGGAAATATCTCTAGTTTATTGTTCCTCTCTGAGTTTGGTGTCCTTCCCAGTGTGTGTTCTGATATCTGTGGACGTCTTCAAGCCCTTATCTTGCCTGGGTCCCTTAATTGCTTCAGTGTGGTTTGTGTTGTTTTTTCTATTTATAATTTATAGGTATTTTTAGTTTAAACAGCATTTCCTCCTTTTCGTAACTGTTTGTGGGAGATTTTTTTGGCTCCAGTCAAGGATATTTGTAGCTTTGCAACAAAGTGAAAGAACAAAAGGGACTTCACCTATTTTGGTGACTGTGTTTCTTTTGTATCCCACCCTAGGTCATCACAGGTACTTTTTTTGTGGTGAAGATAAAGAACTAAGCTTTAGCCAATATAATCTTTACATTTCCTAAATGAACAGTACTGAATGAGGATGAGAAGTTCCCTAAATAGATAAAATAGTTACTTTGTGTTCTTAAAATAAGATCATGATTCGGGATAATGTCAGCGTTCTAGCAAACCTCCACTCCAATCAATAACTCCGAGACAGACTTCTTCTCAAAGGTTTATTCGGATATTAACTGGCACAATTGGGGAATCCCGAATCTGAAAGTTCCAGGCTTCCTTGCAATAAGTAAAAACTACAAATCCATCCCCTGAACTCATCATTATATCACATGGCCCAATCACCATCCGTCCCAACTTAAGACTTCCTTTCACTTATGTGCAAAAATAACATGACCTTGAATTAGAAAAAGAATGTTATTATGTCTAACTACATACATTCCAAGAAATTTCCCCCTCCCATTTTCCCAGGCTCAAAAGTGGCAGCGTGGGAGCATCTGGTCTCAATATGGCTTCCAAAGGCAACAGCTAAATTGCTGTACGATTACTAATATCCCTATGAATTATGAAGATATATGGAAGTTGCTTTCCAAATATTATATTTTTCAATCTCTTTATTTTCCAAATTTATCTGGCCTTTCCCTTAGTCCTATTTTGGCATTAGCATTTTATTTGTCTTTAGGACACATTTTCTCTGCTTCAAAAATATTTGAATGCAAACTCATCCATATCTCTTACCTTTCTCCTTTTGCCAGGATGTTTTTTTTTTCCAAATCTAGATCCCTAGAGAAAGCTGGAAAGTTCAGGAAGGTAGAGGCAAAGAGAAGAAGAGGTCAACTGTTAGCAAGATTGATGGACTTAGTTAAAGTGGCAGTAGGTGCACCACATAAAAGATTAAGTTAGGGACACCGAATCATAGAGAAATCTATTGCATGTGGTTGCTAAGAAATTGAACAACCTGCTGGCACATGATCAATGAATCCATCAATGATAGAAGATGTACAATACATCAATATATCCATTTCATTCATGGACAATAACATTCTAGTTAAACATTCTAGTGAACATTCTAGTGAAAAGAACTAGGGGTGACATGGCAGCAGTGTTCCGATATTTGAGGGACTGCCACAAAGATGAGAGAATCAATCTCTTTACCAAAGCACTAGAAGGCAGGACAAGTGTCAGGATTCCTGCAGTTACCCCAATTAAATCATGAGTCTCGAGCCAAACTTCCAAAACTTCAAAAGGATTTTTTGGCAGTTAACATGTCCGGCATTGTCTGGGTGTAGCTGACTCTGAGACACATAATTCATTGTCACCCTTGATCTGGGTGTATCCTCACCCCCTGGGGGGTATCATAATTCATATTCTGCAATGAGACACATCCATAGCCAAGAGTCATTAATCATGTTCTCCAGTTAGAATTTTGCACGGAAGAAACTTCAGTCACCTCCTTACTATCTTTGAAAAACTATTTATGGAATGCACTTTTGATTTCCAAGCTGCCACATTGCTCCCCCTCCCTTTCTGTTGGCAACTCTAAAAAGACCATAGAAATATTTTATGAGTTGACAACAAGAAGCAATGGATGGAAGCGAATCAAGGAGAGAAGCAACTTAGAACTAAGGAGAAATTTCCTTACAGTGAGTTCAAAGAAGCAGTGGAACAGCTTGCCTTCATAAGTTGTGGGGGCTTCATCACTGGAGGCTTTTAAGAAGACATTAGACAATCACTTGTCTGAAATGGTATAGAGTCTCTTGCTTGAGCAAGGGGTTGGAGTAGATGACCTCCAAGGTCCCTTCCAACTCTGTTATTCTGTTAACATTCAAAAGAAGATATACTCTCGTACCCGCTGTCTTCAGGATGGCATATCCATTGAAACAGTAGATCAAAATAGCAAAGGAAAAAAATGTTACCTGTTGTCTCTTTAAACGTCTGCTCATTTCAGGAAATTGGATATTTGAAAAAAAAAAGTCAATTTCATAGAAATAGAATTCGTAGAAAAGATGTTCAAAGGCTATCAAACACTGCTCAAGAAAGTCATCACTATCCTCTTTTTTACATTGCAAATCTTGTAGGTTCTTTTGAATAGCCTATAAGATTTGAGGAGAATTGACATAGAGAAAAGGCATTTATTTCTAGGGTTCCCTCAAACTCTTTGATGTCGGGTGGAAGTTAAGCCATATAGACGAAGTCTCCAAACTTGGCAACTTTAAGACTTGTGGACTTCAACTCCCAGAATAGCTGGCTAGAGAATTCTGGGAATTAAAGTTGCCAAGTTTGGAGACCCCTGATATAGACAATCAGGAGAATTGAACCAAAGGTCCAAGTCTAATGAAGGATTTCATTTATTCATTCATTTTTTATTTAGGAAAATAAATGTAGGTTTTTTTTAATTGATAGAGCACTGACAACTTTCATTTGAAACAGATGAGAAGAAACATGAGGGTTCAAATATCACTTTAAAAGAAGAAACAAGTAACTTTCAACCATTTCCACCTAAGTCACCATTCACTGATTTATAAGCATTTGCAACATCATGAGTTGGTAGCTCCCTCTTCCTACATGGTTGCTTGTTCACATGCTGATTTATATAATCACGGGCTAAAGAAGCAGGATATACTGCGTAGATGACAGTTTGTCTGCTGTCACATTTCAATACATACATATCAGTACATTGTCAATATCTTTTACACTCAACTGTGGACTGACGGTGCCAACTGGTTAAGCATCATTAGATTTACATGGTTGTTAGTCTCTAAATTATACATAGTCATCAGCCCATTTCTCTTCTGGTTCATTAAACTGAGCTAGTCACCACATTGCTCCCCTCTGGCTGGGTGTAATTGAGTCCCTGCCTCCTGGCAAGGTGATAATTAAATTCATTGAATAAGTGACAAGTGGGTGGGAAGGAATCTATTTACACCTAGACAAAGGAGACTGACCCAATTAACACTTTGGTTTAAGAACACACACACATCACTTCACTGGTTGAGCTTAACATTTTATTCCGATGAATAAGGGGTTCCCTCATTTTTCCCTGTTGATACTAATAAGTAAAATATTTGGAAAATTGTAGCCAAGTACTTAAGTCCCTGATCTGCATTGTTTTGTTATTTTTAAAAATTGAGGAAAACTACTGGTTTTAAAGCATGGTTTTAATATCATCATACTAGCTGTTGATAAGGAAGCTATAGCCAGCCCGAACACTCAATAAATGATATTGTCTTTCTGTCAGATACCTAAGCAGTTTATAATTACGTTTTAATAACAGTTATGCTTTGAGATATGAACAATGGCTTTTCTAAAAATCCACTATTCCTCACACAGGGAAAGGTAAATTCTCCAGCTGCATGGTATTTCACAGCATTTTCTGCTTCCATAAAGCCTGCACTGTGTACCTGATGAAAAAGGGAGGAAGGACAGTTTTATAAAAAGATTTGAGAATAGCTGGATAAAATCTTCTTTAATGGCCTAATTTATTTCGGGGTGAGAAAGGAAAGCAAAAGAGAAACCTTCAAAATTTTCTCAGAGAAAAAAAAGGCCCTCTACAAAATTTCATCTCAGCTGCAATAGGAAAAGTGCTAAGCCAAGGAATTTAAATGAAGTTCCCATGAATTTTACACATGAAAGTAAGCTGACTTATTTGAGGTGTAAAAGAGAATGATATTTCTTCTTGGACTAAAGTTTGTACTTGGAACTCACAGAGAGCAATTGCTGCCTTATCCATCTGTTTTAAAAGCTCATATATTTATTGTTTCCGCCTTTAAAAGATGCAATTGCTGCAAACAGAAAAGCACCCTTTACTTATTTTATTGAAAGAAATACCTATTGAATTTATTTTTTTCCGCAGATGGTGAAGCACAACCCTTAAAAGATTGACTGTGGTCTATAAAACCTACCTGAGAATTGAATGCAATTCACACTTGCTAATGTATCAGGAAGGGAAATAATTCAGTATATAGGGACTAGTTATAATGACTACACTTAGTTTTATGTTTAATCACATGTTCACTTTGGTCTTGGGTTCTTCAGGTTTTAGAAGGTAGTGCACAGGATTTCTCCAACTGCTTCGGTGGAGTCATTGGCCTGAAAAGTTAGCTGTTCATTCCCATATTAGAATTTATCTGAGTATTTTATGAGAACTGTCAAAAATATTTCCAGTTTTCAAAAAGGTCTGTATTGCCTGTACAAAGGAAACCACTGCTGTAGTAAATTAAACAAAAGAAGCTTACCACTGAATAAAATGATTTTCTGTATGTGAAACATTCCTTTTATTGAAATGAATGGTAAGATAATGAGTCATAGGATCTTCCCAGTGTGCTGCAGTATGCATCAGCATATTTTTCACATATTTAAGTATTAGGTCCATATTGAAAATAAAAAACAAGTGGATAATAACGACTTCAGCAGGAAGCTTCTTTTTTCATCTGAGATCATACTTGGGTACAGCAATCTTCCTTATTTCTCTCATTGTCCTTTTTCTTATTTCTTTTCTAGCACTATTTTCTCTCTATCTGTTCTCTCAATTTCTGATATTCCATTATCTGCCATCTCTCTCTCTCTCTCTCTTTCTCTTTCTCCCTTTTTCCCCTTTTCTGATGTTTCTATTCAGCACTTCCCGTGTTAACACAAACAACAGAGGCGACAGTGGACAGCCTTGTCTGGTCCCTTTTCTTCTATCTATAAAGTCTGTTAACTCTCCATTTATCATAACCTTTGCAGTTTTTTTTATGATATATCGTTTCCATGGCTTGAGTAAATATTTTACCGAAGCCCATTTGGTCCAATTGTAACAGCATAAAACACCAATTCACATTATCAAAGGCTTTGTGTGCATCTATAAACATTGGAGCCATTTGTTTTTCAGGATGTGCCTCATAGTATTCCAATGTATCTAAAATTATTCTCATATTATCTTTAATCTGTCTCTTCGGCAAAAATCCATTTTGATCAGGATGAATACATTTGTTTAAGTATCTTTTCAGTCTTTCTGCCAGAATTGAAGCAAAAATTTTATAATCTGAATTTAATAGTGATATAGG
>JANHFN010001282.1:5057-17526 GCA_032468175.1 Toxicocalamus goodenoughensis | reverse complement strand
AGAACTGGCAAATACCACCTCTGACTGGCCCCGCCCCCATCTATTCTCTGCCTCCCGAGTCCCAGCTGATCGGCTGGATCTTCTTTGGTGCCCTGCACAGGAGAATGGAGCTGGAAAGCAGGTTACTGGGGTGGGGAGGTAATGGGGATTGTGCAGTATCCTTCCCCTAGAGTGGGGTGGGAATGGAGATTTTATAGTATCCTTCCCCTGCCATGCTCACCAAGCCACGCCCACTGAACCATGGCCACCAAGCCATACCCACAGAACTGGTAGTAAAAAAATTTTTGAATCCCATCACTGCAGAGATCTATGTCTTCTATATAACTCAATAACTTCTGAAAACAACTATATTGCTTATTTAATGCAAAGTGCCATCTGAATCTATTTTTGAATTTCCAAAATATACCCATAATTCAACCAAACACTAGCTTGTTAAGAACAGCCTATCCCATATTGAAAGCATTCAAAGATGATGAAGTGCTTAGTAATATATCCTTGTCCCTAGCAATAAACCAGATCAATTAGAATTGCATAATTTGGTCTCGTTTCCACACTTTGCACTAAGTCATAATTTGTTAAGCAAGCAACAATTGATTGCAGCCATGCACTGTGAGTAAATCAGTGGATAGATCCACAGAACAGCTAAGCTATAATGTAATTTGCTTAGTTTGGGCTTAGCAAGTACTATATAGTAAATTCAGCTGATGTCACACAGGAAAATTTCTTTATATGTTGAACAGTACATTGAAATAATATTAATTGTAGCTGCAGAATGTAATTTTAGGCAGTGGGTGGTAGTCATATCAGCCAGTCTTTCTCTTCCAAGGGCCACTTATTGTACCTAAACACAAATTACACTTTTTGTTCTCAGTTGTGAAGAATGCAAGAGAGAGAAAAAATCAGCCGCTTTTCCTTTTAAAATACATTAGAATAGCAGATCCATCCTCCCAAGCAGCTTTTTCTACATTTCAGCACATTGGCACATTCCTCCAATCTGACACGCCAGATATGATACACAAAGCCGCCCTTAAATAGCATACAGGATGGAATGAGGTATTATGCAAAAGTGTCCCCAGAGGAATGATCAACAATATTTCTCAACCCTGATCAAAAAAGAAAGCAAGCATGATGTTAAAGGAGAAATACGGTAGGTCCATTCAAGTAAAACACTTTTTAAAAAAAATCCTAACATGACAATCAGAAATCCGGAGACAATATTTATCAGAGTATCAATGTGTCAACCAAACATTAGCTAGAAATTGAGGTATAATCTATTAATTCATGTGAAGGAAGGGAGGGAGAGGAGGAGAGAAAGAGAGGGAGCAGTAGGGAGAGAGAGAGGGAGGAGAGGGAGGGATAGAGAGAGGGAGTGGGAGGAAGAGAGAGGGACCGGGAGGGAGAAAGGGAGGAGAGGAAGGGATCAAGAGAGGGAGCTGGAGGGAGAGAGGGAGAAATAACTTTCAAATCTAGCTTTTGCGTTGTGTGCTGTGGAAGCTTACTATGATACTCATTTATTCTCTGATTTTTTTATTCTCAATCAGTGAAGGGTTTTGTTTTTTTTCAAATTGTGAACAACTGGTGTTTTTCCTAAAAAGAACTCTCATATAGTCTTGTTAAACAGAAATGTTTGATATTCTGTCGCTTTCCTTGGAAAAGATGGAGAGTTTGGAAGCGTTTGATACCATCCTGCTGATGTACTGCAGGAAATGGAAGCGAGGCGCAGGAAAGCGAATATCCTATGTGGACCAGAGAGACAATATTACCATTTGTCTTAGGAGAGGTGATGGGTGATGGAATGAATTTTATGTGATACAAGCAGCTGAGACAGTGACAAATGACACACCTTGGTTATTAAATGCTACCTGCTTATTCAGCCAAGTTACCCGAACTGAAAGTATTGCAATTAAAGCTGGAGGTGTATAATAACAAGTGAATTATTATCTACTATCTATACTGAATTAAATTTCTTTGTAGACTAGTTAATGTGAACTGGTTTGTCATTTTAACAAAAATAAAGACTTGGGATATTGCCTCTGTTAAAAAAAACACGTTATCTTGGGCAACTTCATTTCCTTTCCCCAAACTGTCTTATATTCATTTGTTGTACTTTGTAATATTCATTCACCTTTATAAGGAAGGAATGCCAAAGAATAACACATGGAGCATGAAAAGATGGCTGGGATAATTTGAAAATTGGCCCAAAAGCTGTGATTCTTAAAGCTCAACCCAATTAATGTTTTCTCAAAAATACAGTAAGATTTGTTTTCCTATTAAGAACTAGTAAGGTACCCATGCTTTGCTATGAAACTATGTGATCTGGCAAGTTTTTGGGGAGGAAAATAAGGGGGAAAATTGTGCCTCTGCCTACCAGCATCCATTGGTATTCACCTGTCCGTGTGTGAGAGAATTCAGGGCTGTTTGGAAACTGAAACAGTATTTGCTGTGTGAGCAAGAAGGAGACAGCAAGGATCCTGGGCATGGCTTAGCTCAACTGCAGTTGGAACAGATTTCTTTTCAGGTGGGAAGGGGGAGTAGAACTCCTTAGCATCAGTGTGTTAATAATAATATAGGAAATACAAATGATCTGATGGTCATTTCAAAAAATCCTTTGTTAGTGAGCACTTAGAAGCCACGAGGAACATATGTGCCAAATTTCAAGTTTGTAGGTTTTACGGTTCTGGAGGTTTTGTGATGACGCATGGGTGGTATTTCACTTATAGAGAGAGAGAGATTCCATAACAGATGTCCCTCTCATTGTCATCATCACTAACAAAGTATAGCTGGAGAAATGAAGGCTGCTGCTGAGGCTCTGCCATGATACTCCCTATCCTGTGGTAGACCTGCCCCTGCACTTTGAATGTTGGCATAAAATTTCCTCCCTTTATCTCTCTGGCTCCAAAAGATGTCATTTGTACTTCCGGACAGCAGAAAGTGGTTTGCCATTGGATGCTGGTGGGTGAGAAGGCTGTGTCAGGATTCAGGAGAGGGCTGAAGGGAAGGGAGATGGATTTTACCACCACTGCAGCACATCCCGGGACTCTCATCCTGCCACTTTAGAACATGGCACCAGGCACAAGGTAACCGAGGTCCGAGATCAACAACCTTTTCCCTGGAATAATGAATTTGAGGTTCATATTGAAAACCAGACAAATACTTATTAGGCATTGATCTCATTTGTGACTGATGAACGTAAGGGTTATTAGATACTTACTATTTTACAGCCTCTGTACTGACTTGGGTATGTGTTTGACGATACTTTTGTGCATCTTCCCTTACTTGTATTTTCCTAATCGCATCTGTAAATCTTGTTCTGCGTTTTTCCCCTCTTTTCCCTTTAAGTGGTGTTACAGTAGAAGGAACAGATTCGTCTGAACTTAGGAGGCCAGTGTAAGAAGTGATTTGGGGCTGGGACACTATGCAGGAGAAATTAGGTTCACAATCCGTTGGCTGAGTGATGGTGGGTGATTGAAAGTCACAAGAGAATATTCTCCTGCCATCTTGAGTTTGGAAGCAGTTCCAAAGGCGGAAGGAAACTGAAATAGTATTTGCTGTATGAGCAAGCAAGGAGCCTGGGTGTGGCTTAGCTGAAGTGTTCTGTACTAAAGCTGCTTGCTGCTGTGAAAGTAAAACTGAAACTGAAATTCCTTTCTGCTTGTGTTTTGCTTATAATTGGCAACTGGCAGTTGGAACAGAGTTATTTTCAGGTGGGGAGGGGGAGTATTTGCTGTGTGAGCAAGAAGGAGACAGCAAGGAGGCTGGGCGTGGCTTAGCTCAACTGCAGTTGGAAGATATTTCTTTTCAAGTGGGGAGTAGTAGTAGAACTCCTTAGCATCAGAGTGTGTTAATAATAATATAGGAAATACTAATGTTCTGATGGTCATTTCAAAAAATCCTTTCTTCGTGAGCACCTAGAAGCCAAGAGGAACATATGTGGCCAAATTTCAAGTTTGTAGGCTTTACGGTTCTGGAGATTTTGTGATGATGCATGAGTGGTATTTGACTTTTATATGTATAGATAACCCCTCTCTAAATTTGTTGCACGGTTTTCTCACTAACTGTTTTTTTCAACTTTCATATAAGTATATTATTACGGTCAAGAGACATGGATTTCAATCTGACAGAAAGCATAAATGTATAAAGAAAGAAATAACAACAACCAAACCAACAAAAAACAACAATTTGGCACCACCTTTGGAGAAGTACTGACAATCAAATGACTTTGTAAAGCATCCCTATGGAAATATAGAGAGGTTAACTTGATGTAGGGCTGCTGAGAGATCAGTTTGTTCTAAAGTACCATTCTGTCATTGTAAATTGGGGGATTGATTGCATTTTGACTTCTATGGTGCTTTAGTATCTGCAGACACAAACTAAGCTGTCCATTTGCTCCACTGATGTATATAATCATGAAGCAGTAATTAGGTTTCTTCCCTATCTCCCACCACCAGCAGCAAAGTTATTTTTAAAAGCTATTCTGCATTGTTTTGTAACCTAGTTTTTTTAATAAAAAATAATCTCTAATCTTATGAACCAGTTGCCAAGCATCCAAATATTGATCATGTGAACATGCTTGTAAGTAAGAAAAATGGTCATTGTTGTTGTTGTTGTTAGTTGCAAAGTCGTGTCTGACCCATCGCGACCCCATGGACAGCATTCCTCCAGGCCTACCTGTCCTATACTATCCTCCAGAGTCCATTTAAGCTCATGCCTACTGCTTCAGTGACTTCATCCAGCCACCTCTTTCTCTGCAGTCCCCTTCTTCTTCTTTTGCCCCCAATCTTTCCCAGCATTAGGCTCTTCTCCGGTGAGTCCTTCCTTCTCATGAGGTGGCCAAAGTATTTGAGTTTCAACTTCAGGATCTGGCCTTCTAAAGAGCAGTCAGGGTTGATATCCTCTAGGACAGACTGGTTTGAGGCTGCTACATTTAGTGCCTGGGAATTTGGGAGGGGGGATTTCATAATGAGGTAGATTAGACTGAACAACATTCTTTCTCAGAGTCAAGGACATGTTGCCCTGCACCTGGAGAAGAGTGTCTGGAGGAATGTCTCCAGTTGGGACGATGATTTGATTGGACCATGGGATGGACTAATGGGTGCAGAGGATGAATCTTTGATTTCCTTTTGGGGAGAGAAAACCTGGAACTCTCAGATTTGGGTTTTCCCAGATGTGCCAATATGACAACTCAAATAAAATGGAACTTTGAGAAAATGCTTGTCTCGGAGTTTATTGGTTTGGATGTTGTTAGTTGGAATGCTGACAACAGGAAAGTAAGAATGAGGCAAGGAATATCTAGTTGGTAAGCATGTGGAGAGTCTACTAGTTACTTGTTGTGGATTGCCGGCAGCCGGTGCAGGTGGCAGTGGAGTCGGACAGTGAGGAAGAAAGGGGGCCAGTCTGGGAGTCTGGGGAAGACTCAGATGAGGGTCCTGCGTCCAATGCAGAGACGGGGCCAGGACCATCTGGGAGCGGGGTGCTGACTTGGGAGTCTTCGGAGTCCAGCAGCAGCGAGGCAGAGGAACAAGGGGAGCCTGTTCCCAGTGTGCATGTGCATAGAGCTGCTAGAAGGCGAGAGCAGCTGAGACAAAAGGGGCGACTCGGGAGTAAGCCTTGGAAGTGATTGCCCCTCCCATAAGGGATAAAAGTCAGACCTAAATGATGAAAACTTTGCAGGAAGCATAGTAGTTTGATTGGTTCCAAGTTATCCTTATGCTCTATGTACTTTGGTTGGTTTCTTTTGTAGTTAATTGGATACTTCTGTTTTTGGCCGCATTCTAACTAACTAACTAAAAGGTGGGGAACTATTTAAGATTAGTTCTGGCTGCAAATGGAAACAATTCCCAGTATTGCAATAAAATAAGTTTTGCTTTTAAAACAAGTTTGTGATTAATAATGTTTGACGAAGCCTGGGTTAGAACATCGCTTCTACTAGCTGACTCCCTGGTAGACTTTTGTGGATTATATTTCAAGAGTCACTGAATTAAGAGAAATGCATTCTGAAGATCAGGGATATACGACATTCCTAACAATTCCTGTTACAGTTCACTGAAGCTATGTACAGATACAGCTAATAGGAGTTTGCCAGTAGACATTCACAGAAGAGATTAAGGTTGCCAATTTGCCCTCTAAGCCAACAATGGGTGCTTAATGAATGTGATTAATGTGAGAATATGAGAAAGGAGGAGGAAGAAATAGAAGCGTTTCTGTTATGGTGCCTTAAAAACCAAAACTGAAAATTAAGCAAACATTAGAAGTGCTTGAAGAAACAGTCAATGGGGTTGGAAATGAGTGACCACGCCTCAACGGATGAGAGACGAAGACATCTCAACAGATGCTAGAAAGGAAGCACTGAAATAGGATATGACAGACAAGACAGCTCATCATAAGGGGGGGGGGAATAAAGAAGCAAGATAATGTTTTATGCCTGGTAGGAAATAGAAATGGGGTTGAAACGGAACCTCTTAAAGCAGACGAGAAATATAAACGGAATATTGGCTTTCACTGAGAAAGTTCTTGTCTACAGAGAATGGAAAAATAAACAAAACCATCTTGAAGTTGTAGTACTGGAAAGCAAAGTTAATTTAAAAGATATGAAAGGGACTTGGTGGGATGACTCTCACAATCTGAATAGAGCAAAGGAAGGATATCAGTTGTTGCAAATCAATAGGAACAATCTAAGGGAGGAGGTTGTTAAAAAGGATTTGGCTGCTCAGAAATAGAAATAAATTGATCTGGAAGTATTGCAGAGCGGAACTCCTCAAACTTCCCAGCTTTGTGGAATGGAGGGGGGGGAGGGGAGAGAGGGGATGGATCTGCGCAAGCAGCTGGCAAGCTCACACACGCACAATTCCGATTGTTCAAACGGAATTGTGCAGGCACACCTGCTGTTCACTGAAATGGAGCGTGCACAGGTGCTCACCCGCTGCTTGAGCAAGTGAGGGTGTGCGTGCACAGGCTCACCAGCAGAGGTGGGTATTCAGCAGGTTCTGACCAGTTCTGGAGAACCAGTAGTGGAAATTTTGAGTAGTTTGGAGAACCAGCAAATAGCACCTCTGACTGGCCTGCCCTCATCTAATCTCTGCCTCCTGAGTCCCAGCTGATCGACTGGGTCTTCTATTGTTGCCCTGCACAGGAGAACTGAGCTGCAAATCAGGTTAATGGGGTAGAGGGGAATGGAATTTTGCAGTAACTTTCTGCTGGAAGTGAGGTGGGAATGGAGATTTTACAGTATCTTTCCCCTGCCATGCCCACCAAGCCACACCCACAGAACCAGTAGTAAAAAAAAAAATTGAAACCCACCACTGCTGCAAACACTGCACAGAGTTCGCTAAGCTTGCCTACAATCTTGGTGTAGTTCCCCAGTAAACTTTTTCATTGTTGGTTTCAAGAACGAGAAACATTGATGTGCCTACAAACAAGCTCTTTTGGTCCCCTTTCTGGCTTCCTAAGGCTTCTAATTTTTTACATTAACCCATTTTTTAATTTAAAAAAATATGAGACGATTGTGCCAAAGAAACATTCTAGCCTCCCCCATACTCTCTTTTCAAAAGTGCCTTGTGATGTTGGGTGGATTTCATAGAATTTTTTTAAAAAAAAGAAAGTCACAGGGATGGATAGTTTCAACCAGTGCTGTGTTTGGAACTGTGTCTACCTACTCCAGAGAAGGGACAGGCTGATCAGAAAAGAGCATTCTGGAGGCAGTAAGTTCAATTTGAACTTTGTTATGAGTTAGCAAAGTGTGAAGTGTGGTAGAATTATGCTACACAGCCTCAAGCTGCTGGTGATAGGTTATTAGACAACCTATGTGGCTGTGCAGCCAAACCCTGCAACCTCATCATTCTTCCAATATATGTGGAGGGTTGTGTGAATCCTTCCCCAGGCTAAGGCTAAATAATTCTTTCTGAATGGTATGACTGGATGGCAGAAAATAGATTTCTTAATGATTTTCAGTCATAATCAATTATATCTGGCTCCATACTGTTTAGTAATAGCAGTAATTCCCCTTACTCCATATACTGCTCAAATTAAGACATAAGAACCTAGCAGTAAATATCTCTCTGTATTGAAAAATCAAAACTAAAAAGAATTCTAGATGAAGCAAAATAAGCTGCAACATAGGAATGGAAACTTGAAAATCTCCTTTCCCACTATCACTACAGAAAATCATACAGTACAGAAACTTTTCTATTAGGCATAATAATGGGAAAATATGATAAGAAAACAGAGTATTTAATGCTACATTTATTAATGGCAGCAAAAATAACTTATAACTTATGTACAGAAGAAATGGAAAAATGATAGTATGCCACCAGAGGAAAATGTGATAAGAAAAATATTAGAGTGTGCCAAGATGGATAAGTTGACCATGGAGATAAAGGAAAGAGAAGAAACAGATTATTATTTGACATGGAATGTACTGTGTGATTGACTAAATAATAGATATAGAGTTGAATAGAGAAGAAGACAAGATAATAAGGTAAAAGATATAGTGGACAAAGATAGATTAAGCAACATGGAAAAATGTATAGATAGTTAAGATTTATGTAAAAGTATGTATACAGTATAGATAGTTAAGATTTTTCCAAAAGTATGTATACCATCATGACAGTGTTGTAATGAATGGAAATGATGTTGTATATAAGAATAATTGTTTAATAAAAATTTAATAAAAAACAGTTTATGTCCAGGATGTGAGGTGTCTGTAAATATTTTCACAGCCCTCTTTTTGAGTTGCTCTGTGAAATTGATTTCACTCCCCATTCCATAAACATTCACTCCCTACTTTGAAAGAGCCACAAATTAAAGCAAGGGCTATTTTTCATGGTCCTGAACTTCCAAGAAACCAAACCTGAGCCACATACTTAGGATCTTAGACTTTCACACCCTAAGCTTCCTTCTATCAACTCTTCCCACATCATTTTTCCCCTTGCTTGGACAGCAGACTCCCTGACAAAGTAGAATACCAAGCTATTAAACCAAAAGATGGGGTGGGGGTGGGGAGCCAATGAATTAAGATAAACACTTTCCTCACCACCTCAATCCTTGTAACTCACAGTGTATGAAGTTAAATGCTGAATTATTTGCTCTTCCTTATGAGAAACTGAACCGCTTTGAAATCACACAAGCTGTCAGACATTTCTCTGTGTGATTGGAATCCCCACCTACACCTGTCACTTAGACTTTTCTCTGAGCCTTCAGTTAGTCATATTTTGTTGAATATGTATAAGAACTGCTGGTGGGATGGGGTGGGATGCTAATTATTCATTATTCCTACAGGTCAGTTTTAAGAGTACCTAAACCTGAAGATTAGCCAGACAGTTGTAATGATTTTCAAATGATCATAGTCTTTTCGGTAATGATAACTGCCTACCTCCACCTCAGCATGGAGTAAAAGTGAACAACAGTATAATATTAATAAGGTGGGAGAACCAGATTCTTCATAATCAGTGCTGAAACTCACTGTATCAACCCAACCTCCCACGAGAGAAGTTGTATTTAGACAAGCACAAACACACTGCAGCAAACCTGAACATCGGAGATAGGAAATACCTCATCTGCACACAACATTATCCAACAAAATGGATATTTGCACAACTTCATCAAAAAGTGTCTGGACACTCAACTAAAAGCTATGAAAAGGATAGCACTTCCATTCATCAAGAACACCTCAGAAATCACCGACAGACTATTGCAACCATATGGCATCAGTGTAGCACACATACTTATTAAAGCCCTCCAAAACATTTTAAGTAAACCAAAAGACCCAGCAACCTCAGAAGGAAAAACAGGAGTCATTGACAACACACAGTGGAAGGACTGCAAAAGGCACTATATAAGACAAACAGGCAAGAGACTCGCAGAGCATATCCATGAACACCAACTAGCAGTCAGAAGACATGATGAAAACTCCTTAATTTCAGAACACATGAGCAGACTTAACTGTAGCCTGGGAAACTGTGGAAACTTTGACCATCCTAGACTAAGCCAGGCTAAAAATGCTTGAGAATTCCTGGAAGCTTGGAACTCTGGCAAATCAGCCATCAACAAGCACCTAGACATAAACAACATTTACATACCATTCAAAGGAGACAATCAACATGGAAAATCACTTTCCCATCAATAATCAACATTGAAATGTGCAGAGATTTACACCAAAGTTAACATCAGCCCAACAAATAAAAAGTAAATAAAAAAACTGCCTAACAAGTTAACAGCTAAACAGCTCACCCAAAGAACCACCAAGATCACTCCCACCAAAAATGACAGGAAGCCACTAGAACTGTGTTGGTGAACCTATGCCACGAGTGCCAAAGGTGGCACACAGAGCACTCTCTGTGGGTATGCATGCCACCACCAGCTGCTCTTCTGGTTTCCAGTGTGCGCATATGCACCGGCCAGTTGATCTTCAGTTTCCAGCATGCGTGAAGACTAGCTGCCTGGCAAGTGCAGGCGCACCGGCCATCTGGTCTTTGTCAGAATGTGTTCCTGAAATCACATCCAAAAAGTGCATACAGATAACTGATTCAGCAGGATTCATTAACTTCTTTATATACATAATAACACATGAAGTAAATTTACAATACCAACAGCAGATTCTTCCAACCTGCTAGCAGTTACAGGCAAAAACACAAGCAGAGGAGAGAACAGCAGAGAACAGTTTCAGTTTTGATTCAGAGTTGCAGACAAGTTTGCAGCTTCAAAGCTCAGAGCTTAATGCAGAGCCACACCCAGGCTCCTTCCAGTTTCAGTATCCAAACAGTCCTCATTGGCTGACTTAGTTGCTATGCCTATTCATTGGCTAACCTTGTTACCATGCCACTGCCAGTTCATGAATATTCTGACAATCTTCAGGTTTCCAGCACTCAGGAATGCATGAAGACCAGCTGGCCAGCATGCACATGTGCACTGGTGATCTGGTCTTCAGTTTCTGGCACTCCAGTGCACATGTACATGTGCATGCATGCCTGTATTCCAGTTTAGGCCCTTGGTGCCGAAAAGGTTTGCCATCACTACACTAGAATATGCAAGGAAAGGAAATCCCGCTCCCTCCTAGCATCTGTAATTTTACCCTGTTTGGGTAATGAAATTGTCTGCAAGAAAACAACCAAGCTCAGAAGCATCAAGGATCCTTCATTTCATCCCTGAGCTTACAAATATTCTCCTCTGTTAAATGTGTTTTCATTTGATATAACCATATAATATGATATTACCATGACAAATCGGCAGTTAATATCCACAAACTGAATTGTGATCTTCATGTTGTGTACTGAAGCCTCCAGAAACCCTGACAATTTCATGTCTTTGCAAATCCAAGTGGGTCTCAAACAGAAGATTTCTAAGCTCACAGGTCACATATGAGACTGTAACCTATGATTGGTGAGCCAACCTGATGGGTTTAAAATTGTTCTGAGATAGTTTGTATTGTTCCAAACGGTATTAGCAATCTTGACTTCAAAGTCTCCCTGGCAGACTATAAATCTTCACCTTTCGGAAGACTGCAACTCATTTCAGAAGAGTCTATATGCCATTCACTGGAGCCAACTGGTTCACTAAAGTGAATCACAATTTATTGGCTCAAGATCACACTCAGGCACTGGTTCAAATTTTCTGGACAACCTAACAGAGCTTAGTACATTTTCTACTTTGACTCTCATTCTGAATTGCAATAGCAGTAGCATTTAGGCTTACACGCCATCCCACAGAACTCTTTATGGTTTATAACATAAGCATTATTTGCACATTTGCCCTCAGAAATTTGGCTTCTCATTTCACTAACTTCAGAAGGATGGAAGGCTGAGTCAACCTTGAGTCCCCTCAGGATCAAACTCCAGACTGTGGTTGGTTTGCCTGCAATAATGCAATTTAACCACTGCACCACCAGGGCTCTTCGGGATTCAACATGAATCAGAATGCATTATATTTTCTGGAGAGTGAGAAAGTTTGAATGGAAGCCTTGTGATTTCTCATGAATCTCTCCTAGATTTCTCAGGAAGCCCCCTGAGAAAGCCTTATATTCAGGGGTTCTACCAGTTCACACCTATTTGCTAGAACCGGTTGTTAACTTTTTAAGCAGTTCGGAGAACCGGTTGTTCGAAAAAATCGCCTTTTGCTTTTTCCACTTTACAACCCCTGGTGTTGTTGCTTAAAAAAATGCCTCTCCGTTAACCCTTATTACATTCTTGGCAGGACTAGACTTCCTGTCTCCGGAGCTTCTCTGGAGTTTTTTTTTTCCTTTGCTGGTACTTTGCTTGTGTAAAGCCTGAAATTGACATATGTGTAGCCATTTCATTTGGAAACCTGAAGCCTTGATTTTCTTAAAGGGGAAGGATTGTTTTCAGCTTTTTACACTGCTGTTGGGAGGACATACTCCCCTGTTGGAGTTAGCACTTTGAAGAAATTGAATAATGAAGCAGAGCTGCCAGAAAGAAGCTTTTAATGACAAGGAACCAAGATGAGTGACATTCAGCAAGGC
>JANHFN010001280.1:142027-152578 GCA_032468175.1 Toxicocalamus goodenoughensis | reverse complement strand
ATGACTTCTGTTACTTTCATTTAAAATTTAGACGAGCCCCCAATAGCTTAGCATTTGTCTAGGGCTCCGTGTGAAATACTGGGAGCTAGGAAAGCAGCAGCATTTTGTTATCTGCCATTCATGGATTGACGCTGGTTATTCATTCTGGAGAAGCAGGCAACAGACATTAATAACAGCAGACTGTTATATGAACATGCACTTTGGAAAACACATGTGTTTGGGCCATGCAATCATCGGTCAACCTGCTAGATTTGCACCAAGAGCTCCCAAGTCAGCAAAAGGATCCAGAGTTTGTGGTTTGGCTTGATGTGTGGGGGTGTTGTGCAATGATCCTGTAGGGCTGGAAGCAGTTGATTTGCTCACCATACCTAGTTGATGTAAGAAGAGAGAAAGCACATTTATGAAATATAATTGAATGGCCTCAGAGCTGAAACTAGCACAATGCAATGCATAAACCAGTTGGCTACTCAACATAAGCAAAGCATATCATTCATAATTGTATTACAACATAATTGTAATTTGGAAATATGTCTTTCTACAAGGTCTGCATTGAAGATATGTTTAATTCAACAGCATTGAACAAGTCTCAGCAAGCATCCAAATAACCTTTGGCAAACTAGAGTAGGAAAAAAAACATCTAAGTTACTTTTTCATTAAATCATGTTATTAAGTAAACAGAGAAGAAAAAACTTGGCTTGTGTACTATAAAAAGGCTTTTGACAACTAGATAAATATAATTAGCAGCATGTATAACTTGTAGCACACATGCAATTTTAAAATCTCTATAATACATCAAATAGTTCTCTGGAGTTAATATTTTTCTATTTCATTAGGATTTCTGTACTACCTTTGGGCAGTTCTCCAAAATTTAAGATATTGAAGTTAGATGTGTTGTGTCCATTGAACAAGTATATTTTCAAAACTCAAGTAACAATTGCTGGAGGGTGATCCCCGCTTACATCCCTGATAGGAATCTAATTGCCACTTCATTTAGAGAGAGTCAGTTAGGTGTAGTGGTGAAGGCACCAGGCTAAGAACTTGGGCACAATAAATTCTAATCCTGCCTTAGGCATAGATCCAGCTGTGATTTTAGGCCAGTCATTCTCTCTCAGCTCTAGGACAAAGGCAATTGCAAAACACTTCCAAAAATTTTGCTAAGCAAATTGCAATGACTGGTTCACCAGGAATCAATACAAATTTGAAGGCACCCTCCATTCCAATTAGTGCTATGTATGTCATCTTGAGCTCTTGAAGGGAAGGTGGGATATAAATCTTACAAACAACTACTTAGAAACAGATGATGAATGTCACAGTGCTTAGGTGAACACCTTTCATATAAATCATCTTAAATATATTAGATATTAGTCTCACCCGTTGAAGGTTGACTCAGCCTTCCATCCTTCCGAAGTGGTAAAAGAGGACCCAGATTGTTGGGGGCAACATGCTGACTCTGTAAATTGCTTAGAGAGGGCTGTAAAGCACTAAGTGCTATTGCTATTGCTATAAATCATCTTAAACAGATATTAGTTTCAGACAAACCTGATTTACTAGGCCATTCCCAGTCTCCTGAAATATCTGGCTGAATGGAAACAGTTGGTGTACTGGAAGGACCTTAAAAGATAAACATTGCCATTTAGAAATATTTTTAAAATAATAATATAAAAAGTTATCTGTGCATTTGTTCTACCTTTTATCACATTGTTTCTGGGAAATTCACCATGTTTCTCATTAAATAAATATATATGCAATTTTCTCAAAATAAATAGCTTGTGAGTACAAGTTTCATCAGAAATGAATATCTAAAATGTTCTTAATTCATTTTCACAAAATCAATCAAGGCATGCTTTTTGTCATCTAGAAAATTCAGGTTCATGAACTTTATATAGGAAGAAGTTATCATGCAACCCTTAAAAACTGTCATGCAACAATGCCTATTAAAAATGCCTAAACCACAAGTAGCCAACATGTTCCTAATGGATAACAATACACTACTATGTTCCCAATTCCATAGCATAGGCTGTTATGACTATTGTGTCCAGGTATTTTTGGACCTTCGACATTTTAGATTTTTATTTTTTTTTCAATCCTTTCCTTATCCTTAGCTATGGATGCATAACCTTTGCTACTATAGTATAAATCCTGGAGTTGATCATATGTGCATAACCTCATTCTGAAATATTGGTAGGGTCAAAGTTCAAAAAATGGCTCATGTGTGAACTGGAGTTCTCAATACGGGAATATCAGCTGTGCCAATGTCCAGCAGATCATTGGGTGAAAATTGATATTATTTGCCACCCCAAAGATTTTCTCCATGGTATTGGATGAAAAGCAGAAGGCAAAATATTGCTTCAGCAATTGAAAGCTTGGAAAAGAAGCACTTGATACTCTGAGTATGAAAAAGGCCTCTACTTCAGGTCAACAAACAATGTTAATGACTTAATGTAAGCAAAAATTTCTCATGCAGCCACGCCACTTTGAGTGTCTGGGAAGCATCTGCCAAGGTTGAATCAGATCACTGGGGTTGAACAGATTCCACATTTTTTGCAAATAAGAACATTTTTTAAAAACTATGAGTTTTTTTCCAAAAAGCTTATTAATCACCATACAATGGTATGCTATTTGACCTGCAAACAATTTGAACTCTGTGGTTTATTATTCTTAATTAAATGAACATGGATATTTTACTGCTGAGTAGATACTGAAGGATTCAATCTGGGTCAGTCACCAGAAAGAGAGGTTCCCTGAGGATGGCTCCAGCACGAGACTTAAAGCTCGGAATACTAAACCTCTGGTCCCAGTGACTGACTCAGATTGGATCCTGCAACATTATCCTTTATATCCCAGCAGTATATTTGCCTTCATTCATGAACAGTTCCTGTTCACAGCAGTATCTTAAAGAAATTGGAAAATAAAGCATCTTACTTCTTCCATTTGCAAATAACCCACATTTCAAGAGGGAAAAGGTCAGTACCATTTTTCTCATAATTCAAAAATAAAAAAGACATCATACCCAAGTTAAAAGGATCCCCTTGCACTGTAGGTGAAGGACTTCTTGTTGCTTGAAGAAAAGGATCACTTTTGGCATTTGATGAAAGGAAAGAGCCTAAAAGATCTGGGACAGGTTGCTTAGGACTACCCCCAAATGGGTCAAAGGCAGATGCTGAGGGGGGAAAAGGTTAATTCTAAGAGCATGCTTCTCTTTTCTATTCCAATATTGGGCAATATACTTATATTTTAAAGAAATTGTGTAATATTCTTAACTTTACATAAACTGTCATTAAGGTGAACCACTGCCAAAGCAAGTGTCACAATTCTTTTAATATAATGGTAAAAATAGAAAAGGGAGATTGCAGCAGTCATTAGGTTGAGGAAAACAACATTGAACTCATGCTGTGGGGATGATAGATGACACACAGCTTTCAACAAATACCTATCAAGAATGCCTGTCGTCACAATGTAAATAGGCAATTGCATTGGTAAAGGATTATATCTGCAAGGGCACAGGACATGCCAGTAGGTGTCATAACATGCCCTGCTCCCTTGGCATATACAATCCAGCTAGAGAAAGCACTCAGGTAAATAATACCTGGTTAGCATTACATCTAGTTAATAGAATTCACAATTCTTTGCAGAAACCAAGCAACCAGAGTAGCAATAGATAAAATCAGCAAGAACCTAATAAAGCATTGCTTGTTAAAAATGGATTTTTTTTCATCTTGCTGTCCTTATTGTCTCCTAGCTTTCCTCCTCCTGTTAAAAGATCAGTTGTTGGGATCAAAACAACAAAACGTGTGATTCTTGCCTGGATCTTACATTGCCTATATTCATAGTCTCTCTCTTGAAATAGACAACTAGGCTAGAAAGGATTGAAAATATACACAAGAAACTCTCCTGTTCTCTTATCTGCCATTGCAATACTATGCTTGTTCTACAACAAAAATCCAGATTTTCCTGAGTTGCATAAAATAGGGGAAGTGAAGAAACTGCTGGTAAATAGGGAAAATTGGCCAGCACTAAATGGAAGTCTTTACATCTGAGTTTTGAGGAGAGATTTTTAAAAAAATCTTCTCTCCACATCTTAAAATATAGCAGTTAGTAGCTGCACAGACTAATAATCATGAAGAGTAATGTATAAATCCAAAGGAAGACACAACTCTTTCATGAGGAATCTTGTTTGGCATCAATTGCTTAAAGTGAACTTCGTTTGTAAAGCACTGTAAGGTTATGGTTAAGATTTTTTTTTTTTACCTTCTCCTATTCTTGGGGACAACGATGGGGAGGCTGAAGATGCAGGCCGCCGTGGAGTTGACTGTGCTGAACCAGTTCCACCCATCTGAAAGACATCTTCGACAGCTCCCTGACCGCCTTGATTTAATCCTCCAGAATTTCCAACCCCAAAAAGGTCGCTCAGTAAGTCTGAGTTAGATGGTGGTGCAGTGGGGGCTGCTGGATAATTCATAGGAGTGCCGTCCAAACCTAAAAGATCTACATCCTCTTGTGGAGGTGGGCCTGGCTGCTTTTTGCTGTGCTTTGAAGTGCTGTGAATTTTGTCAGTGCTAGTGCCACTGTGCTGACTGGAGAGGGATAAGAGTTCGTCATCCGATTGCTCGCTTTCTTCATGGACCAGTGCTGCCCTGTCCTCAGAGCTGGGATGAGAACTGGTTCTTTCTGCCTTTTGATCTAAGTAGTAAAAACAGCTTAATGTTAGCTAGCAACTTTGTGGTTCTTCTAAGGTAGAAAAAAAAATCCTTGGGGCGAAAACAGCCCCATGTGAAAGCAGACAATACCAAGAATAATAATTAAGTACTATTGTTTAATTCTCAATGCACAGAGAACATCCAAAATATAAATGAATGTATGGTGTTTGCATTCAAGTGATTTTACAGCCATACATTTCTGTGTGGAGATAGCAAGAATAAATCTGGCTGGCTCAAAAATGTGAACTAAATTCCATGCGCATGCAGGTATTTTGTATAAATTAAAGAATGCCTGTGGAATATGGCGTAATACGTAAGAGATCCCTGAAAAGAGGCTGGAAGATGAAGGAGGGAAGGAAACTAATAATGAGCTATGAGTTCTGAAAGACAGATTACTTAAGGACAAATCATGTGTACCTTGCCAGCTGAGAGATGACAAGAATGCACCCTGGCCAACATTCTTTAGGTTATCTTGCACTGCATCTACAGAACTTCTACCTATAATGTAAAAGGAGTCCAAAGAAATCAAAGATGAGTGGATTTAAAATAGCCAAGCTTGATATTTTCATGAAAGCTGAAATCTCCAGTCTTTGGCCATGCTGACTGGGGATTTGATGAAGTGGAACTCATTGTCTATGTGGGCACCAGGCTGGGGATTATTCCTCCAGATGTCTTCCTTACCTGCCAGAGCAAGAGTGTCTTGATGTTCCTGATGCGATGAGAAAAGAATGCTTGGGTTGATGTCTTTTGTGGTGAAATTCTCCCATGGAGGAGTTAAGTCAGTCTGCCTATCAGTCGAATCTACTTCCATTTCCACAATGATATGGAAGAGATGGGGATATTTTTCTGGTGAATCACATGCGTCCAGCTCAGGCCTAAAGATTCAAATTAATTCAAAGAAATGGTTTGAAGATCACCTGTTAAATCATATTTTGAGCCTGAATATAGTAGTGACAATTTACTTATACAATGTGATTCTTTTTAATTAAAGGATTAATGTTGCTAAGGAAGAAGTCCTATAGAAGTTCCTAATAAAAATTGATTTAAGATTTAAGTATCTGAACTTTGGCGTGCATTTTTCATTGGAAACAAAGAAGGGTATTTTGGACTTAATGTATTTATTTATTTTTATTGATTTATTTATTTGATTTGTCAATTGCTTACAAGATAATAGATATAAGTATAAACATGAGTAAGGATACAGGAAATAGGTATGAATAAATGGGGACAATAGGACAGGGACGGTAGGCACGATGGTGCACTTATATGCATTCCCCTTACAGACCTCTTAGGAATGGGATGAGGTCAATAGTGGTTAGTTTGAGGTTAAAGGAGTGGAGCTTAGGTTCCCAGTCTCCAAATGAATAAATGCAGAAAATGTTTCATAGATGCCTGAAGGAAAAGTTATATACGGTTCCTTTAAAGGCAGGTAAAAAGGTTCATTCACATTTAATGTTTTCTTTGATGAAAACCTTGTTCAGCTTGAGATAATTTTACAGAAATCCGTGACCCAACCAAAGTATTCACAGAAGAAGCTATGATCCTTGTAGCCTACTCAACACCTCTGTTAATACATTTTAGTTACTATCTCCTGAGCACTGATCTATTTCTTCAGCTTAACAGAAAAGAGAAACAGAATTATTAGTGCAGCTGAAAGGACTTAAAGGTAATTCTCTGGCTGAGTTAGCGCTGTTAGCTTCTCTAATTACCTAGATTCATCTCTATATAGGGGCTGGTTTGCAGGCTTCTGAGTGCTGAACCTTGCTCACTACTCAGATATTACATGAATCATTTGGACAGAGCTGTCAAACTCGTGTCCTCACGGTGGTGTCATGTGATGTATCACAACGTTTTCCGCTTCACTAAACCAGGCATGTGGCACATCCACGGGCCACGAGTTTGGCAGCCCTGATGTAGAATATCCAACCCTGATGCAGAAAAATAAGTTAAAATTAATTTTAAATTCCCATGTGGTCTAAATTTTGCAATAATTTGGCACTATACCATGAGTTTATTAAAATCTGCTTGGGTTTAATTTGATTTATTCAAAATTAATTTTGATATGTTGGATGTTTTACTCACTTTTTGCAGCTAAATGTATTTCATTAATGCATTGTAATTATTCTTATGCAATTATATTCTATAACTTATTTTCCATTTTCAAAAATTCCTGTTTTGGAGGTAAAGTAAATATTTCTTATAAAGATATTTATTACAATAAGATCTCATAATATCCATTTTCATTCAGTTCAGTGTTCTAGAGTTACTTACTTAGTAAATTTTAATGTTGTTGATTCCAGAGGTACAAATCCAGTGTGAAACTGAATCTGGAACATTTGTGTGTTTGTCATCTGTAAAAATCATTAAATACATAATTTTAAAATTAAAGAAAACCATAGCAAAATTCAAATATTTATCATGGAAGAACTATCAAGTCAGTTGTATTCACTTTATTCTATTACTATAATAGGAATCAAAACAAAACAAAAAATATTGAAGCAATGAAGAAATAATAATTTGGTCTAGAGAGCCAATTTGCTCTAGTGATTAAGGCATCTGGCTAGGAACCAGTAGACTGTGAGTTCAAATCTCACCTTAGGCATGAAAGCCGACTGAGTGACTTTGGCCTAGTCACTTTCTCTCAGCCTAACACATCTGACAGGGTTGTAGTTGTGAGGAAAATAGGAGGGGGAAAGAGTATTGACTATGTTTTCAGCTATTTATTTAAAAATGGGAAATAAATCAATAAATCATTAATTTGTTCACTTATTGTTGAATTCAGACTAGTGGCACATCTGTACATTCCCCTCTCCCCAAACTTAAAATCAAGGTATCTCACTAACTGTTTTCTAAGACCAGGGGTGTCAAACTTACATCGTCACGGCGGCATCACATGACATATCGGCACTTTTTTCCCCTTCACTAAACCAGGCGTGGGTGTGGCCATATGTGACACACCCGACCCATGGACCCGGTGTTTGACAGCCCTGTCTAGGACTGTGAACTAGGAATCATTGGATTTTTCTGACTGATTCAGGGCTGGATTAAGGCCAGCTGATGCAGTAAATACAGTTCAACAACAATGTCCATTGGCCTCTCCATTGTTTAACTCATGGTATACCCAATAAGTGATAAAAACTAAAGTTGAGTTTGGCATGAAAGGGTTAAAGGCATGATAGCTGGGGGGAAATACATTGTGGCGCCCTAAACACATTCTTATTTTGCTTAATGGTTGATCCAGGGCTGGACTGTTTGTGGAAGCAGTATTTTTCATATTACTCTTGACACAACCCTTGCTATATGCATGGTGTGTGTTGCTTCTGCAGCAACCATGGTAATGAATGAATCTGCCCACTTCCTATTTGCTGACATCAAGTACTGGCATGAACATAATATTTCAGCAACAAATTTGTTCCTTCAGCTACCAAAGAGTTTTCAGTAAGAAACATCACAACTTTTCTAAATTTGCTTTTTTTATATACAAACATTTTAACTAAGAGAAACTACTGATTACTCTAACAGTCTTTCTGAGTAATATGCTTAAATCCAATGTTTATATCATACTATTAAAATATTTTAGATCAGCTAAAGTTCCTGAATGTTTAACCTTGCATTTAAAAAATACATCAAGTCATACTTTAGCTTGCAGCCGTCCCCCAATGGTGGATCTCATATGGTAGACAGAAACAACTACATCACCATGGACAGTGACTCCTAGTGGAATAACAACTTTTCCTTCTTGAACACGGAATTCCCTAAGGAAAAAACAAGCAGAACATTCTTCCTTAACGTGATATTCATAAGGAATCATAACATAGAATTCACTTTGAACAATGCATTATAACCCAGCAGTTGAACATTGCAGTTCAGTGTAGTTGAGTTGGATGGAGTCAAAAAGCTCAGCGCTGGGATTAAAATAAAAATATTGTTCATTTTTATTCTGACTTCTAAATGTAATGATCGGGCTATTCTCAAAAACTGTTTAATTCATAGATTATACAGACAACAATTCATATAGTAAATACTATACAACTCATATGACTTTCACTGCACCTCCATGTAAGCTATTTATGATCAAACATTATCGTGTATTGACATAGTATTAGCAGACATGTGGCATTCAAGCTGCTCAAAGGCAAAAGCAAAACTTCAGAGGAAGGCACAAAATATCATCAAATGTATGAACTATAGATGCATGAAAGGGTTGGCTAATTGATGTCAGTCTGAAGGGAGGTGTGGATGGATGGATGAATGTAGGAAATCTCAGGCAACTGAGATTTCCATCTCCCTGAAGGAAGCAGTAGCTGCTGAAATCCAATCAACATCAATCATAATTGACTGAAAGCCTGGGTGCCTAGGTCATGTGGAATTAGCTCACTTGTGCTACCATAGGTATATACATATTAAACAACCAAAGTGGGATTTTATCAGTACAGTCAGCAGAGAGCAACTTACTTCATTCTTTCATATTCCAGTGATGTTGTAAATATTCTAGTTTCTCCAATAAGGATGTCACAGAAAGGTCGGCAGCCATTTCTCTGCTTGTTGAAACAGGGCACTGGACTAAGGAGGACTGATTTGATGGTTATAGGCTTGCAGTGAGGCTGGACAGGTTTGTCTGCTATTAGATCACAAATATACCCTAAATACCTGAAATGAAAAAGGGAATTCATAAAAATCTACATGTATTCTTTCTTCTTTGGCTCTACAGGGAACTTGGTTGATTATCATAATGAAGATTTTCAACAACACATCCTACAGTCCAGAAAATTTAATTTTTAATGCATGCTTGCCAACATTAATGTCAAAAGAGCAAATGTAGTGAAAAATCCTGAATTAATCAAGGGAAAAAACAAATAAAAATATAGATTTGATATATTTGACTTAAAAACTACAGAAACAAGCTCTCCCTGCCTCTAAGATAATGAGCACTTAGTATGGAAAAGTGACAATTCATTTTGCTGCTGCTTTTCTGAAAGCCATCCCTTCTAACTATTCCTATTTCCATCTACCCATCAACCAGTTGGATGGCAAGCTGCCCAGAAGAGCACAGGTCCCTAAATAAATTGTGTATAGCCCTTGCTCAGCCTTGCCATAGAATTTAATCAGTTTTCCCAACACTATTGTCCCCACCCCACCCCATGGGTGTTATAGTATAACTTCTATCATGAGTCCCACTTGGGAAGATAGAACCAGGCTAAGGAAGTCTGATGTAGATGTTTCTGTCCAAATAACATTTTTCTATTTTTGAAAAGGTGATGACTTCCTGTCTAAAACCATATCTTTATATTCTTTGGGAATAACTGAAGATTCTTGCATCCACATAATTGGAAGAGTCTAACTTTAACAGGACTCTCTTGATATATGTCTGAGAATGCAGCTGTAGAAAAACAGAAGTGTAAAAAGCTTCAATAACATTGAATGCTTGACACTATCATTGAAAACCTTTTAAAACACTTGCCAAGCTTCAGTCATTCAACTAAATTTGATAAAACTGTTTACATTGATTTGAGTGCAGTTAGGAAGCTGTTAGAGAACCAGTTTGGTATAGTAGTTAAGGCACCGGGCTAGAAACCAGGAGATTGTGAGTTCTAGTCTTACATTAGGCACAAAGCCAAATGGATGACCTGGCACTAGTCACTCTCTATCTCAAGGGTCTTAAAACTTGGCCAATTTAAGACTTGTGGACTTCAACTCCCAGAATTCCTGAGCTAACATGACTGGAGGAGGAATTCTGGGAGCTGAAGCCCACAAGTCTTAAATCTGTCAAGTTGTAGGTTTTTTTTAAACAAATTTTATTCAGTTTTTCACATTAAAAACAAAAATCTCTTTTTAGTGGACAACATATTTCCAG
>JANHFN010001280.1:120550-134810 GCA_032468175.1 Toxicocalamus goodenoughensis | reverse complement strand
CCCCCCCTGCCCTCCCTCCCATCCCAGGAATCTCCATGTGGCCCATTTTAAATCCCAGGTAAGTATAGGGCCTGCGCAGATGCTCGGGGAGGGCAAAAAACAGGAAGTTCTGGAAAGCGAGAAATGGGCTTGTTTCCGGCTGCAGGTGGCCTCCGGAGCCTGAGGAAGCCATTTTCACCTTCCCAGTGGCTTGAGGAAAGCCTCCGGAGCCCAGAGAGGGCAAAAATGACCCCCTCTCTACCATGGTGCAGGAGGGTGACTAGGCTACGCCCACCATGGCCATGCCCTTCCAGCAACCGGGCAGAGAACCAGTTGCTAAAAATTTTGAAGCCCACCCATCAGGTTTTTGTGTTATTCTTTGTATTGTTTGTACTGTACATCAGGTTTTTTTTTTCCAACCATCAACTCTCTATACTCATTAAAAGGACCTTAATTTATGTCAAGCTTTATATTTGAAATATTTTTTTCTATATAGATCTATATACAAATGGTTACTTACTGCTTGACTTACCATACAGTGAATGACACAAACATTTTTGGGATTCTGCTGCAACCAGTTATGCATATTCTTACAAACAGCATAGAGATTATGGAGACTTGGTGCTTGTCTAATTGGCCAACTACATTCAGATACCTAAAGAAGCACAGAGTGAAAACAGGTCAGAACAGTAGTAACAATCAGCTAGATTTGCACAGCATAAAAGAAAACTAGAAAGAGGTCAGGTAGTTTTCAGTTTGACATATTTTAAGACTCAAGTATGTTCTATAAATCAAATCATCACATAGTATGATTTGTTTATGCATGATCAGGCTCATTACCTTCAAAAAGCAGAAAAGGCCAATGGCTTTATAACATGTAAAACAGGATAAGGTGTTGGTTTTAACCCCTTGGTTTCACCTACTGTTTTGAAACAAATGATTATCTCTGCTGTCACACCTAGGCACAGTAATTTCAACTCAGATTTAGCAAGCTGTGTAAAAGATCCTGATGTTGGAAAAGATGGAAGGCAAAAGGATAAGGAAATGACAGAGGCTAAGATGGTCAGATAGTGTCAGCAATGCTATGAACATGAGTTTGGGCAAACTCTGGGAGACAGTGGAAGAGAGGGAAGCTTGGCATGCTATGGTCTATGGGGTCTGAACAGTTGGACATGACATAGCAACTAAACAAGAATCAAGCCAGTGACATAAAAAGGAACAGGCAACGCACGGATTTCATACTACAATTCATTAAATGACAATATGAAGAAAATGGTCTATTAATTAAAAACCCATCATTTAGAAAGGGGTCTGTTAAATTGATAATGTAAAGATTTTAAAATTCTGTTATCGGTCTCAACTTTACCAACTTTCCATCTGCTAGTTAATCCTTCAAAGTGCTTATTCATGTGTGCATGTTTTGCATGCATACCTTTGATTCCTGATTTTTGGTGACTTACTAGATTTGTCCTTGCAGTTTTCTTGGCAATATATTTCAGAAATAGTTTGACCTTGCCTGCTTCCTCTAGTTAGGAAAGATGGATCTCTCAGGTGACTTCTGTGCTTAAGGCAGGACTAGAACTCAGTCTCCAGTTTCCATATTGGTGCCTTAGCTACTGGCTCAGAATTGAGATTAGCCCCTAATATTTAATCATTCTGGGAAATAAATTAGGCATATTTTTAATAAGTAATTTTTACTATAAGTTTAAAATTGGTGGTAGTAACATTCTTTTATTATTACTACCCTGTTTGGGTTTTTTTAAAAATTTTTAATTTTGCTGTACAGTGTCTTAATAAATATTGATTCAAAGATGGATGAAATTGATGGAATTTAAAGATAGCACCAATCTGTCGTAATTCTGATCCATTAATAAGGCATTTCTTTTTTTTCAAAGGCAGATCCACATGGCACCAGCTACATATTATTTTAATATCACAACTTTACCGTGGTCTTTGCCACATCACTGCATCAGCAAAACTTACCCTATTATGAAACCGCGCAGTACGATAAGACTTTGGTGACAAATTGAAAACTGTGTAATGATCAGGATGCCTTGAATCAAGAAATGTCCGCACATCGTCAATATGATTCCTAAATCCCAGTTCGACTCCTTCACCCGGAAATGACATCACTATGAAGAAAGGGGGGTGAGGGAAACAAACATATATTCTGAAGTGAAACCCAAATAAAATGGGCAACGAGAAGTTGGAGGTTGCTGCATTGCTTTATTACTCAAATAATAGACCACTTACCAATAATTCTTGACGTAATATAAGAAATATCTAGTTCTCCCTTGGCATAGCTATAAGAGGAAAAAGAAGAGAACAACAAAGTAAATTTTGGCTAATGCATACATATACAACTGTCTGATAAAAATATCAAGAATGCATTTGGATTATCACCTTTTTTTTTTACATTCATGGGATATTTTAGGGGCCAATCACCTTGCCCACACTTATTACAAACATCTTAACTAAACACAATAATATTTACTTAAAATATTATTTATTTATCTAATAATAAATCTCCAATTATAGGGAGAAAAAGAAAAACCAAATAAACTAGAATTCTATATTCATTACGGTGTTCAGCAACTTATTTCATTTCACTCTACTCCACTCCATTCCATTTGCTACACATTCAAAACCTATGGTAGAAGAACTCATTATTTCTGTTAAGTTCCACACTTTTCCAGTCAGGTTTTAAATCAGATTTTAGAAGAGCAGCATTGGTTGTGCTTGTTGATGACGTATGGAATCCCTCCTTGTGTTCCTTGATCTTTAAAGGGTTTTTGATACAATCTCCTAGGGTATTCTTGTGTTCCAGAAGTTGGGAATGGGGGGATCACTTTGTTACAATGGTCCTTTCTTCGTGGTTTGTTCAGGTCAATATTAGAAGAGAGAGACAGGGCCCACATTTCTTCATTTGGGGGTGCCTCAGGGTTCGAAGCTTCTATTTATGACTGATTAAAACTGCTAGGTAAGGTCACTCATCAGTTCACAGTTCAGTATAAGCAGTCTGTGAATGATCCCAAAGGTACATCTCAACTCCAAGTTGTGCAGGTGATGCTGTCAATGTTCTGGACCATTGTCTAGGAGCTGTTTGCATAGGAAAGGGGAGCAACAGACTTTGGCTCAATCCAAAACTGTGTTGAAGACTTTTGATCTTGGATGAGGTTGCACTTTCCCATTCAAGATTGGTATGTAACTTGAAGGTCCTCCCAGACCTGCAGCTATTGCTCAAAGAGCAAGTGGCAGCTATGGCCAGGAGGGCCTTCGCACAGGTTTATCTTTAGCGCTAGTGATGCCCTTTCCTCACCTGGGAGGCCTGTTACCTATGCCTGTTGGATTATTGCAATGCCCTCTAAGGAGGCTGCCCTTTGAAGATGCCCTCCAAAAACTACAACTGGTTCAAAATGCGGCAGCCAAGCAATAGTGGGAACTTCTCATTATGCTTCATGGCTTCCAACACAATTCGAGGTATTGGTCATCACCAATTCATACCAAAAGGCCCGGTAATTTGAGACATCACTTGTCTCCAGTTGTTTGTGGCATTCAGGCAGAGCAGGTACATTTTAGTTGCCTCAATTAAAAGCTGTCATCTTGTGGACCAAGAAAAAACGCCTTCTCTGTTGCTGCCTCTATGTTATAGAATAGCAAATACCCCCCACCCCCAGGGTGTTCTCTATGACTTTCAGAAGTACCTTAAGACCTGGATCTCTTCCCAGGCATGTCATTAGAGTGTTGGTGGAATCCCTGTTGAATCTTTTTTTACAAAAAAGTTGAGCTATGCTTCTTTTAGTCAGGGCAGCTCTGTGACTTCAGTTGTGTGCTTTAGCTTAATGTATCAGATATGTTGTAAGCCGCTCAAACTCTTTTTGGAATAGGGTGGCCTTAACAAATCAAATCAAATCAATGAATAAATAGAGGGAGAAGCTACTCTCCAATCTAGTGATCAATAGAAATGTTGGGGTTACTATGAGTGTGATGGATATGGAATGAAGGAAATCTATGCATGCAGTTGTTAAGAATCATTACTGACTTGATGGCACATAATCAGTCAATCAAAGAAGGTAGCAGGTGGTTGTGATCAGGGAAGAGCTTCTACGATACCCAATCTCCCACTAGAAACAGTGACAGTTGAGAATGGCAACATGGTTCATAATGCAGCAACAGTGATATTTTTGTGCTTGACTGTGAGGGTCTTTGTGTCCTGATCCAGCATTCATTTCAGTATATATTCTTATGAAAAGTGTCTTATTTCAACAGGGTGTCTCCTTGGTTATGTGGGGGGGAGGACCACTCAACACTAACTCACACTTAAAGCTGTCAGTTCTTGTTCAAGAACCTAATCGCATGGGTCTAACATTCCTGAATTAATTGTGCTATGTATTTCAGTGGATTTAGAATATGACAACTTAATTGTGACGGAGTGCAGAGAATGGCCTTGACAAAGGTATGCAAGAGCTACTGAGACATGATGAGAAAATAAATGCCAATTCAGTCCTGGGAAAGGAGAGAACTTGAGAAATAGAAGAACACTGCAGTCACCTCAAGTTTGAAGACTCAAAGTAAATCTACATTTTCAGTTCTTTCATAGGTTTAAACAGTCACCGAACAAGGCAGTCAGTTAAGTAAGAGCTGTCTGTTACCTAAATTTCAGATTGTGTTTCACTTTAGCGAATTGGTTGTAATTATTAAAACGCTTTTCATTTCACTATATTGCTCAATAATCAAATTTCCCTTTCCACAAGCCTATTAACATCCAATCACTTTCTACAACAAGGCATCTTAATAGTGACTGTATTGCTTGCTGAGCACTTCAGATGGATGTATTTCATAGTACCTTGCAACAGATTGCATCACTTTAGTGGATGTATCTTTTAGAGTATCTTTCAAGTTATCCTTTAAGTTGCTGAAGAGTCTCCCTGCACCACCTTTCATCATGTCCAATAATCCTCCCCCATAGCTAGACTCCATGTCAGGAGAAGAGGCACCTTGAAAAAAGGAAAAGGAGACTCAATAAAACAAAGGCATTGCGGGGGGGGGGGACCCAAGAACTTTAACCACCACAGCAAATTTTAGATTAGTTACACGAATGTACTTATTAGAAAGAGATGAGAAAACAGAGGCATTAGGAGCAACCAAAGTAACCCCTAATATGAAAAAAAAGAACACAACAACATTATTGTCCTGTTAAAACAAGATGTATTGACATTGACTATTTCTTGTTTTTCTTTTCCAGTTAGAACTGAAAAAGATGAAACTGATCTGAAACAGAATAAGCAACAACAGGAAACAGGCATAGCAGGAGTAGGATTAGATAAGAACATCTGTCAACAGATTGCATTAGTTTTGCAGGACCTGAGAGAGTTCCCAGACAAAGGGATACATTTGAATCATAACAGCCCAATGTAGAGATTTCTATCCACACAACCTCAGATCTCAAAGTAAAGTTGAACTTTCTTACTTTTTTTTGGGGGGGGGGGAACTGTGATATTATACAAGGGCTTTGAATCACAAGCAAGTAACTTTGCAAAATGTTCCTACGATTAAAAAAAAGATGGAGTAATCTGGAATGGGGGGGAGCTTTTGGGATGCCCCTTTGTCAAGATCAGATCAAGCCCTGATTACCATGGATACCACTTTGCCATCCATTGAAGGGAGGCCACATCCCTTAGATTGATCCAATTGGTGGTGACTGGGGGGGGGGAAGATCCCACCTTCGTCCCCTGCTGTGTTAAAGTGCCACAGGGCTCAGTGCTTTCTGTGCATCTATTCAACAATTACATGAGGCCACTGGGTGAAATCATTTGCTGCCATGGGAATGAGGTATCAGTACACTGATGATACCCAATTATAGCTCTCTGTCCCTGGCAAACTAAATAATAGTGTGGATGTCCCACCCTGTTGCCTGTAGGAGCCTGAATGGAAAGCAACAGGCTTCAGCAAGACTGACTGGCCTTAGGACCCACTGGTTCTGGGACTATACCATGTTTGCTCTGGGTGGGGTTGCACTGCCCCAAACACACCCTGTGTGCAATCAGACAGTTCTCCTGGACTCACAGTTCCTGTTCAAGGAGCAGATGGCAGCAGTGGCCAGAAGGGCCTTTGTACCATTTTGCATTGTGCCACCATTGTGACTATTCCTAGATCAAGGTTCTCTATTCACTTATGCCCTGGTCACCATCTAGTTGGTCTACTGTAATGCAATCTACATATGGGGCTGCCCTCGAAGAGCATCCGAAACTTCACTTGTACAGACTGCAATCACATGGACAGTTCTGTCTATTTCTAGAAGAACACACTGCTGCTCTGCAAGCTGCATTGGTTACTAGTCTGTTTTGGGGTCCAATTTTGGGTGCTGGTTTTGTTCTTTAAAGCCCTACATGGCATGAGGCTATATGAATCCTGGGACTGTCCCTCCCTGATTCTATCTGCCTGTCCCACTAGAATCAGCAGCTTCCAACCTTTTGGACACCAGGGACCGGTTCTGTGGAAAGAGATTTTTCCACAGACTGGAACAGGCATAGTTTCCTGTGCTTGGTGGTGTACTAGCCATTAAGCAGACTAAGCACATGCTTAGGGCACCAGGCCCAAAGGGGGCACCACAAGGTTGAGAATATGGCTTTGTTTGTACGGTATATGCAAAGGAGGGACACACCAAGATTTGTCAGTGCTTAGAGCACTAGTCAGCCTTAATCTGCCACTGCCTGTGTTGCCCACATCCCACAGATGGAGCTTCATCTGTTTGTGTGGTCTGGTTGCTGGCATGCCGCGGACCATTTTCGGTCCATGGACCGGGCATTGGAGACCCCTGCACTAGCTCTAGCAAAGAAGGGATATCACCGGTCCCATCAAATAGGGAGCTTTGCTTGGTGGATCCCGACTTTATGGGACATTCTTCCCCCGAAAGCCAGACTGACCTTATCTGTTTAAAATTTTCAATAGTCCCTCAAAATCTGGTTATGTCATCAGGCCTGGGGACCTTAGGAGACTGGTAAAATATTGAGATGGCTCCAGTGTAATTAACATCTGCTTTTACATATATATCATTTTTTTGTCTTTTGTAATTTTAACATTTTTAAACATAACAATGTTAATATTAGTCATCGTATATGGCTTTTAGCTTTGTTGTACACCACTCAGTCACTTGTCTGTGAAATGGAAGCCATGTAAATATGATGAAATAAATAAATACCAAATAATTATACTTATGCAAAGTTAAACAGCTGAAAATAGCTCTCTGTCTATCAGGCCATAGACATACACCATATCTGTGGCATCACACATTTCAGGAAATGAAATCACTATTTATTCAGGGCATTAGAAAATACCGTCCAATTGAATTAAATTAAGAAATGCTGCTCTGGGATATATTTAGACCCCCTTTTTGCCTCTATAAATCAAGGATAGCTTACTATTTGCCAAAATTTGGCTGGATGAATATGAAACTGAATCACCATTCTAAGGCAATAGCTTCATTGATGAGAATAACAATATCTCATCTCTTTTAGTGGGTTTTTGTTAGAAGATTTCTTTCCAGGACATCGCTTTGAAATGATTTGTGTGAAGGAGGTTGTTGTTTTTTTGTCAAAGACAAGTAGCAAAAGGAGATAAAATCCTCCAAAAACCTCAGAATGAAATAGTCTTTATGATAATAATTTTCTTGGCAGGACAAATTTCTCCCCCACCTCTCTGTACTACAAATGAATAGGAATATGGCTTCATTTAACTGCATTTGGAAAAATTGCTTAATGCATGTCTCAGTATATCATATTTGAAACACATTATGAAAAAAGTAGATCTCTAGAGAGGTTTGTAATGGCAGGAAAGATGGAAGAAAAAAGGGGGGGTGATCAGCACAAAGATAGATAGATTTGATTACATCAAATGAAGAATATGCCAACTGAAGACCTAAAGGACCAAGTTGTGGCAGGCCATTCTAAGAAAATCTATGTAGGTGACACCAAGTTAAAGAGACACAATAATCAATCATTCATGGATTTATACAATATGGAATTGCAGTTGTCAACTTCAATCCTTAAAACATATCCCTAATATTCATTTTATTTTTGTTTGTCTGTACAAGAGTCTGTCATTCATTCTGGTTGCTGAAACTTTATCCTTATCCCCTCTAAAGGAGAAAAATATATCCCAATATCAAAGTGAGTATGCTTCTTTGAATTTGGGCATTTATTGCAAAAGAGAACAAATGCTGGAACTCTCATAGCTTTTTCATGAAGAATTGTGTGGCAACTTTCTTCCAGAGAATTATAATAGCTGCAGTGGCAAATTACCATCTAACTTATTTATTTATTTATTTAATATAATTTCTATGCTGTTCCTATTATAAAACTGTCCATGGCCCACTAAGATAAAAATGAAGCAGAAAAAAGCAAAGGAGTAAAAACTATAAAATTATAATAAACAATGTTAATTATATTCTTTGTGATGAATATTTAAGAAGTTTAGAAACAGAAATATTTTATTGTTTCAACTTACTGAAAGATTATTCAGAGGAAAAAAATAGAAAGATTAGCGATCATGCTGATTATTTTAATTCAGCATTTCACTAACCTTTCACTAACTGTTTCCTCAAACATTACTCTCATTTAACTTTCCTTTATGCTTTCTCAAAATGGACAATTGCATTTTCCTTAAACACATTTTCAAAATAGTAACTTTGAGGAAAAACCTGACGTGCTTTGTGCTTAAAAATGGTATGTAAATTGCCACAATATAAAACACACTCAGGAGTGATATGAACCTAAATTAGAATGCTGCTACAACCAAAACTATGTGGATGAGCTGATAATGTTATTCAGCTCCAGAAACAAAGAAGCTTCAGAAATTGACTTTTCACATCTCAAATTGTCCAAGAGAACAGACAGACGAGATAGTGTCTAAGAGACCGCCTTTTGTTTTCACAGATATGGAGATATCTCTCAGTTTCTTCATAAACAATTACTATGACATAAGATATTTTAACTTCTAGTAATGGCCTTTTAAGAAAACTTAATGTACCTTAGTGTACTGAAAGCTAATTCAGTTAGTCAACATTAGTTCTTCAGTCTAATATTTTCTAAACATACCAACATCTAGTAATTTTCCTGATCTGAAGCTATTTTGAGTAATATTTCTGGGAAATAATTAAAATATAGGCAATGCTGAAATTCCACCTGTTTGGTTTAATATGATGAGTTGTTCATAATTCATAGACTGGGGCTTTGTTTCATGAGAGGAGCTAAACAGATGAGAATTTGCTTGAACATTAAAAGCAGCCACTTCTCTGCTTTCTATGTTCACTTTCAAAGATAAAAATATTTGAGAAGCTTTTCAATAACAATAGCAATAGCACTTAGACTTATATACCACTTCAGAGTGCTTTACAGCCCTCTCTAAGCAGTTTATAGAGTCAGCATATTGCCCTCAACAATCTGAGTCCTCATTTTACTGACCTCAGAAGGATAGAAGGCTGAGTCAACCTTCAGCCAGTGAGAATCGAACTGCTGGCAATTGGCAGAATTAGCCTGCAATGCTGCATTCTACCACAGTTCTCTCAATATTGACTCTTTCCAATGACATGCTTCAAACTAAGACTTTTTCCGGGGCCATGGCTTAAAAAAAACCTAGAGTATTTCAGTTCACTGAATCCTTACAATGAATAGCTTGTCTTCAGAATGTCAAGAATAAAAAGAAATGTAAAATCCTCTGTCTGGATTTTAAAATGTAATTCACAGCAGAATTTGGAAAATTGGGTGCAACTGAGAAAGACTTGAGAACTGAGTTTAGAAGCAGCTTACTTTAGGAGAGTCAAGGTTCCGGGTTTATGATTTAGCTGAACATTTAGCATCAAAACTCCTTGTTCTGAAAAATCCCAATATACTGGTCTAACTCAGCTTATCCCAACCGGTATCCTTCAACTATGTTGGACTGTAAGCCACATACCTATTGATGAGCTGTTAGCTGAGAATTGCTACCACAAAACTTATATCTGATAATAAAGCTATTATTATGAAGACAGCATATGTCTTCCTTCCTCATAAAAAGGACAATCCCAAGATAGCAAATACAGTGGATCTTATATGCTAGCAAGTTTCTCAATACATCTTGGAATGTAATTCCTTTAATTCCCAAATCTCTTTTCTGTATTTGCTGAGAAAGATGGAAGGACAGAAAAGAAGATAAGATGGATGGACTCAGTTACAATGACGCAATGGATGCACCAGGGGAAATCCTAAAATGTTGGGTAAAGATTGTCATGGCGGTGTGCTATGTGATGCTAAGAGGTGACATCAGTTTCATGGCACAACATCAACAAATCCAACATATTTGAGGAGCACAAGATCAGAATAGGTTCATTTAATCCAACGTATGAGGATCTCATCAAATCAGTATACTAAATTGATTTTCCTGAGGAACAATTCTATAAAGCATTTTGTCAATGTGCATTAGAACTGCACTGCAATCAGTGGAAATATTCAGTTTTCATGCCTAAAATGAAATAAGCACTTCAGTATGTAAGAGGATACCTTGGCTGATACAACTGAATTATTTCTCCTGTGTTGCTTTCAGTTTGCAGAAAACATGTTATTAGATATAATAAAAGAGTGATTGGAAATGCGTGCCTTCATCATAAAATGAAAGATTAATAGCGTATATATTAGGTACTAGTGCTGGAATTGCAGTGCCTATAAACTCTACAGAATAGCTCAGAACAGACATCTCTACAATGAGAATGGAGCTAAATAAATGAAAATAATTTTAAAAAGTGAAAGCATCCTCATCTGACTTTTCAAATGATAAATCTTACTATGACAAATGCTTGAATGAGGAACAATTTACAGTCTTAGAAGTGCTTCTTAGTCATTATATTTATTAAGTGTGAATGTTACTGAAATCTATAATAGCTTTTACATAAGTCTTGAGAATTGGAAAAGGGTTTTGCTGCTGTTGTTATCATAGACATTAATTTTGGAAGCAATGGGGATTGAATTCATGCATAATGAATGCAGGAATACCCAAGTGACACACCAGCTACCTCTGAAAAACTCCAGCAATTTGAGCTGTAGAATGCTTACTACATGCAGTACCAGGCTTCTATTTTTAAATAAAAATTGCTAACTTTCATACCATTAACATATTTTTATTATTCTGCATATTCACTATGACTATTTTTGAATTCTACCAACAATAGAATTGACATAGAAAACATTCAGGAAGGCAAATGCAATGGTAAGTGTTCATTCCCTTGGCATTCTTATAAATTGAACAGCTAAGAGTAAGCAAGGCTGGGCAACTCATGCCTTGAGGCTTAAGTGCAACCCTTGAATGTGCCCTTACCCATGATTGCAAAAATAGCACATTCTTGATATTCCCATATTATGAACGGTTTGGTACTTTGTTATACTTTGGTAATCCTCAACTTACAACCATTTGTTTAGTGAAAGTTTGAAGTGTTAAGAGCAAAAAAAGTGTTAAGAGCAAAAAAAGTGACATGATGATTTTTCAAACTTACAACCGTTGCAGCATCCCCAGTCATGTGATCAAAATCCGGGCATTTGGCATGTATTTATGACAGTTGCACTATCTTGGGGTCATGTGATCATCATTTGTAACCTTCCCAGCTGGCTTTGGACAAGCAAAGCCAATGGCAAGCAAAGCCAAAGCCAGATTTACTTAATGACTCAATGATTCACTTATCCACTGCAGAGATATACTAAACAATTGTGGCAAGAAAGGTCATAAAACAGGGTACACCTCCCTTAACAACTTCTTAGTAACAGAAATGTTGGGTTCAGTTGTGGTTGTAAGCCAAGAATTAATTTAAAAAATTTAAAAATCTCAATTCTCCCTCAAACCCGTCTCACCAACACATGTGAGGTTGTTCCACCCAATCTGCAACCCCTGTCTCTTCCTAAAGTGTCATCCTTGGCCACCAAAGATTGCCCACTTTTATGGGGAATTCTTCTTTATCATTATACAGATGGCTAGAGAACCTGGTTGGTGTAGTGGTTAAAGTCACCGAGCTAGAAACAGGGCAATATGAGTTCTACTCTTGCCTCTTAGCTCTAGGAAGTAATCAATGGTAAACCACTTCCACAAACCTGTCAAGGAAATTTCAAAGACTTTTTTCAGGCAGGCAGTAGGAGTCAACACTGACTCAAATGTACACACACACACACACACACACACACACACATATATATATATAATTATGTAATGATTAGGATGTGAAGTCTAACATCCAATGGATGTCCTTATTCCTGAAGTTCCAAGGAAGGAAATGATCCAAAGTAGACCAAACCATGTTTTCCAATATTTCCAAAATGACTAAAACTAGAATCTACCCTTTAAGTGTAAACATCTGGGAATCCCTCCCTTTGGTAGTTTTAAAAAATGCACTCAAAATTACACAGTTGCAGGTTTTTTTAATTTGTAAAATATTTGCAAATGGGTTTAAATGAAGCTGTTTAACTTATCAATTAAAAAAAAGAGTGGATGAATATTTAAGGACTGTTTGCAGAAAATAATTATCACAATCCTTAAGTAATCATCTTCTGTGTCCTTAGAAACTTGTCACCTTCCAGATGTTGCTAAACAACAATTCTCCTGGATATATTGTTAACTCTGACATGAGTTCAAGTCAGCAACTCTGGTTTTCTCCAAAAAATGACAAGATCACAAGAGCCAGTAAGAATATTAAAACCCATTAGGTAATTTTACCCTTTTCATGGAAAGTGTTAAATCAAGAATCATAACAGCAGACTCATACAGATGAAAATAAGCACAGATATATCACTGGCCATGTTGTTCATACAAGCCTATTAGTCTATTAACTGCAATATTTCAATCAATATTTTTAATTTGATCTATAAACTTAAGCAAAAATCTATACATTTCAAAGTAAAATTTTGATTAAAAAATATTTTAATCTTTTTCCTTCTTGAAGCAGCAGATCAATCCAAGATCTGTAACTAGTGGAGTCTGTGTAATTTCTGAATTTGTAAAGCCTAGCTTGTCACTATTTTTTCAAATCAAACAAAGAGAAAGGAAATAAAACCTCAAAGAGAAGGTAATGCGTAATTGTTAGCAAGCGAAGACACATAGTAAACTAAATGTAACTATTGTGGATCATACAGTTATTTCAATAGAAATAAAAGTGAATATCAAATCCTTTAAAATGCTATACATGGAACAGGAGATTTGGCTTTCCTTATAACTTTTTAGCATTTTCTCAGCTCATTGGGAAATAACCTTATATTTGTTGCCAAAAATTTTCAAAAGCAGTACTATTTCTTTCTCCCTCAGTTTGAAACTGATCCAGGGGAAGAATGGTTTTATGAAACAGTTCATTCAACATCCTACTGTTTGAGGATTTTGAGGTTCAACTCCTCCCCCCAAAAAAACTCTTTTCCCCCCTTAATGTAGCAGCAGCAGCAGCACATCATTTGATGGAAAATGCTTATACATCAAAAAATATTCTTTACTCAGGAAAAAGGAAGACTTCGTCAGAAATGAAACAAAACTGTGAATATATTACTATGGCGCTAGCTTTTTTGGCATTGAAGAAATCATGTCATTCAACAAAATGTGCCCATCAACCAATTTGAGAACACAGTAGATAATCCATCAATAAGTACCAGGTTATTGATTCTATTGATCAGCAATCCAGGTTGGACATTGCAATGACTAGCTTATTACTAGTTCTATAAACCGTCCAACTGTCTGTGTAGGAGATTTTAAAACAGATAAAAGATTACGGATATATAGCACCTTTTATAGGTCTAACTATCACCATTTCCCATAAAGACAGATACCCCTTTCTGTTTTTTGCAGTGAGGGAAAAAAGGTGTGTCACTTGATGGATTTTTTTTAAGTAACATGCTACTTGGGTTTTAAGCTTCCCCCAATCTATATTCAAAGTAAAAACTGGGGCCGCCAGTTAGTTTTTAAAGATAACAAAAAATAATAAAACTTGCTTATTAGGGCTGAGCCTAATAGTCAAATAAATGACCCTTATTTTAGTATAAAGCAGCATCAGCTTTATATACAGAGAGTTTCCCAGTGCAGACATTCACTTTCTTTCTTTCAACAAATATCAAACAAAAACCACATTAAGCAGAAGATTTCCTGCCAAAGAGCAAGTACTTTTGAAAATATACATTTGCTTCTTTCCAGGGTTCCCTGAAGAGGTCATTGCTAACAGTTTTGGTTTCACACCAAGGCACACTAGCAAAATAGCCCGAAGCAGGCTTCTCTGCATTTCCATCCCTCC